>CM034536.1:65596064-65606064 GCA_020002185.1 Paraescarpia echinospica
GTTCTCCAGAACATGTCAGAATGTTTGTTGACACTACTAGGATGGCGACCATTCTTTGAGCGCAAATGATAGGCAGTATCCCAACTGTCATAGCCATTTTGCTCATGGTCACTGTCCATATTATGACGGTATATTTCCTCATTGTCATTCACTTTGTCCTCGGTATCACTGGCATTCTTTTGTACTTTTTACGTTGTTCTCATTGATACCGATACTTTATTGCCATGATCGACATACAATACATGTCAATTAGGAATGTGATTTGGTGTTAAAACATACAGTCACATCAAACATTCCACGAGCATACAATAAAAAATATATAATACAAAATAATAATTAAATCTAAAATTGTCACTGTCATTGTCCTTACTGTCTTTGTATTTATCATCATTATCACTGGCATTGCCATCATTGTCACACTGGTTGTACGCGTTGTCACTTCCACATGGCATCACAGGAGAACCTCCTCATGACAGACACACATATGATGACTACGAGGACGAATGTATCCTGACTGTGGAAACTGATGCTGTGCACTCCGTGTCGACTGGTCTGCTATACACAGAAATGCTACTGTCTGACGGAAAGCCGTTGAGGATGCAAATTGACAGTGGAGCTACCGTCAATGTCATGCCGGCAAAGCATGTTGGCTCTGCCAAGGGTGTACAAGAAAGCGACCTTGAAGCCACTGGACAAATGCCGACTGCATCTAGTAAACCCGGTCAACAACAACATATATCAAGTGAAGTTTCAAGTAATTGAAGAAAACCTTGTCTCTCTACTCAGCAGGAAGGCTGCAGAAAAGATGAATCTGATCACCGTCAACTACTCCAACTTCAAGCAACCACACGCTGTCTGCAAGTCGAACTGTGGACGCTTGCCAGGCTCCGTTAGCCTGAAGACTGAAGACGGAGCGAGACCATTACAATGTCCCCCACGACGGGTGCCAATAGCACTACAGAGCAAACTACAACAAGAACTGGAAGAATTCGTGAAAATCAAGGTAATCATTCCTGTCAGGGAATCGACTGAATGGTGCTCCCAAATCTCGGTACAGACAAACAAAAATTGCCAACTACGCATCTGCATCGACCCGAGGCCACTGAATGAAGCTCTACGAAGGGAGATGTATCTTCTGCTGACAATCGAAGACGTCCTCCCGGAGCTATCTAACGCCAAAGTGTTCAGCAAAGTAGACTTATCACACGGCTACTGGCACTGTGAACTCGACGAGGCAAGCAGTTACCTCACAACCTTCATAACTCTGCCATTCAGCACGAAAGTCAGCTCTAAAATATTTCAGAGAAAGCTGAACGAGAGCCTCGCAGGACTCAAGGGAGTCGTATGCGTGGCAGATGACATCCTGATCTACGGAGAATCGGACGAAGAACACGATTCCAATCTCAGAAACCTGCTGAAAAGGGGCAAAGAAAACGGCCTGAAACTCAACAAGGACAAGAGCCTGTTTAAGACCCCACGCCTATATTTCCTAGGTTATGTTGTGACCGACAAAGGACTGAAACCTGATGTGAAGAAGGTAGAAGCTATTCTGCGTATGCCAAACCCCACGAACGTAGAAGCAGTGCGCCGTCTGCAAGGCATGATCACCTATCTTGCCAAATTTCTTCCACGACTCTCCACAATCATGGAGCCAATACGACTACTAACTCGCCAGGACTGCGACTGGGAATGGGGAGAAGAACAACAGACCGCAATGAGCCAACTGAAGAAACTCGTCACCACTGCACCTATGTTGGCATACTATGATCCAACAAAGAAACTGACCATCCAGTGTGATGCATCAAGCACCGGCCTTGGTGCAGCACTGATGCAGGACGGCAAACCATCAAGCATATGCCTGCCGATCGCTCTCAGACACCGAAGTAGGTTATGCACAAATAGAAAAGGAGTGTTTGGCCATAGTCTTCTTTCTCGAACGTTTCCACCAATACACTTTTGGTCGTGAAACAGTGGTATGCACCGACCACAAGCCGCTTGAGACAATCGTCAAGAAGCCCTTGCACAAAGCACCGAAAAGAATCCAAGGGGTGCTACTTCGATTACTACAATATGACATCGAAGTCACCTACAAACGAGGCAAGGAGATGCACATTGCTGATGCTTTATCTCGAGCATATCTCACTGACAGCACTGACAGACAATCACAGTTCTCTCAGATTAACGCTGTCAAACATCTGCCAATCGAGCAAACAACACTGAAGAAATTACGTGAAAGAACTGATGCAGATGACACGATGCAAGCACTTAAAGAGACGATACTGAATGGTTGGCCGGAAAGCAAGGCAGATGTGAATGCACAAATCTCCTCCTACTTCACCATGAGGGACGAACTAGCAGCACACGATGGACTGATTTTCAAAGGGGAACGCGTGATCGTACCACACGGCATGCGCAAGGAAATCAAGCAACGCCTACACCTGTCACACCTGGGAGCTGACAGTAAGGTACGATGTGCACGAGTGTGTGTATTCTGGCCAGGGATGTCAGCCGACATAAAACATATTGCTGATGATTGTGAAGCCTGCCAGAGCCTAGCTAAATCACTACCTAAAGAGACTCTCATGCCAGTCGAAGCAACACGTCCTTGGGAAAGGTTGGAACTGATCTGTTCACCTGGGACGACAAAGAGTACCTGCTCACCACTGACTACACCAGTGGCTGGTGGGAAGTTGATCGACTCTACAACACTACGTCTACTGCTGTGATTCGTGCTCTGAAATCACACTTCACTCGCTGGGGAACTCCTTCTATACTGATCAGCGATAACGGATCCCAGTACACTGCCGATAAGTTCCTGGAATTCATTGCCGAATGGGAGATCGAACACTGTATGTTCACCTGGTCACGCAAATGCGAATGGCAGAGCAGAGTCGGGTGTGAAAGCTGCCAAGCACATTATGGAGAAGTGCAAGAGAAGTCAAACTGACCCATTTATGGCGATGCTAGAAATTCGCAATACACCAACACAAGGAGCAGGCAGTTGCTCAGCACAGCGCATGCTAAACAGGCGCACGAAGACAATGGTACCAACGACTGAAATTCTCCGTAGACCGAGAGGAGAAAATCACCACGAATACGACAAGCTGAAACTGAAGCACAGCCAAGCGATGCAGGCCTACCACTACAACAGAGGCGCTAGAGACCTACCAGCGTTGGAGGAAGGAGACTCCGTTCGACTGAAACCTTTCCGTCTAGGACAGAAGACGTGGCAGAGAGGAACCGTTGTGACAAGACTGGATGAAAGGTCGTACGAAGTGGACACCCCCACCGGCACTTACAGGCGCAACCGTGTGCACCTGCGGAAGTGGAATGATCCACCCGCCGTTCAGACACCAGAGCCACCTGACTTGTGTCAACCCGACGAACAAGACCGCGCTCCAACGCCACCGGCGACGCCTCAACCAGCGAGAAGTCTGCCGAGTCCTGTCCAACGTGAAGTCGTGAACAAAAACCCAAACGTGCCAGTGCGAAAATCAACTCGTGTCTCGAAGCCACCAGTCTATCTCTCCGATTACAATCTTTCGAAGAAATGACTGTGAAAGAAGTGACATTACAAACACAAAGACATTTCATTATTTAAGTTACCCAAGAAATTGACATTTATTAGCAAAATCGTGACGTATACCCGGCTTAATCTCAAGTGAACTCTAGTCAATACAGATTACTTTAAAGAAATTATTTTAATAGTTGCTGAAAAGTGTAACGAACATTTGGACTCTAGTATTGCTGAAACATGCGAAGAACTGTTGGACTCTATAGACAATAATGTTTATGGTACTGATTACATGAACTTGATATTATATTCGCTGCACTGTTCTATCCTCAAAGAAAAGGGGATGTTAATGATGTTGATCATTTCGTGTTGATCGACAATTTCATTTAGTATCCTTTATGAAAATGACAACATTTTGTATATCTAATCTACAATGCTCCTTTTCTAGTGTAACTTCATGTTCTCTAGTCCTTCTATCTTTCTTAACTGAGAAAACAATATTTCTATTAATATTTTATAACCATTCAATATTTTAAACACTTCTATCTGATCTCCTCTCGATCTCGTGGTCTCTAACGTTGTTAAACCACGTTCTTGTAGGCGTATTTCATATCTGATATCCTCAGTGTTTGTATCATTTTAGTCGCTCTTCTTGCGATATTGAGTCCGCGCTTGTATATACTATTCTAAATGAACCCTATCTATTGTTTGTACTGCTGTATCATTAGTTCTTTTTTACACGCGATATTTCGACAAATTAACCCAAGGATATGATTTCCCTTAGAAGCTGCCATTCCGCACTGCTATGAAACCTTCATATCAGCTTTACTATTTAACCTTAAGTTGTTTTTCTTTTACAGTAGTATTTATTACAGTACCCCCATTGTATATTGTACATCTTCGTTCCCATGTGCTGTGTGGAGGCATTTACATTTCCCAAAATTGAAAAAGATTTGCAACTTTTCAGGCCATTTGATCAACCTCCTTGTTATATCATAATCGAAAACGGTGGTACATATTAAGAATAATATAGGTCGCAGTATTGTTCCCTGTGGTACCCCACTGAAAACTCTATCCAGGTAATTAAATAATTTCCGATGCCATGAGCCTTTAGTTTAAGCAGTAATCGTTGATGTGGCACTTTGTCGAAAGCTTTTTGAAAATCTAAGTAGATGATATCTAATGGTGATTCCTCGACTACCCACATAGTGACATCTTCCAAAACACATAGCATATTTGTTAAGCATGACCTTTTTAGAAACCCATGTTGAGATAGGTTTATAAAGTTATTTTTAACAAGAAAATCCACCGTGTGATCTTTAATTAATCTTTCTAATAATTTGCAAATCAGCGATGTTAAACACACTGGTCTATTGTTATCTGACTTGTTTCTCGAACCTTTTTTTAAATAACGGTGTAATGTTTGCTTCTTTCCATTCTAATAGAACCACTCACTCCTCCAATGACAAATTGAAAACTGTTGCAAACGGTGTGCTAATTTGTTCTACAATTTCCAATACTAGTTTGGGCGGAAACCCATCCACTCCAGATTATTTTTATATGCTTCATAGCCCTTATTTTCGTAGCTACAATTTCCGGGGTTACAATTAACTGTCCTGTATAGTCTTATTCTGCCCCTTTGAACTTAGGTACTCTGGTACTAGCAAGTGCACTAATATCTTCTCAGGTAAACACTGAACTGAAATACTCATCTTTGTCGTTCAAAACAAAATCTGTTTTGAACGACAAAGATCACCCATTGTGCTAGTTTTTTTAAGTTCTGCCATCAGGAAGGCGACTGCGGATTTACAAGGCGAGGACGATTCGAATGAGGAGTTCCTTGGTGTCATCGGTTACGACAGCCATTATATCCTCTTTTCCGTGTGTGGGGCCGGCGCGGGGAAGACACTTTAATTCTTAAAATGTCCATATAATGCTCAATAATTCATTGACTCAACTGCAGCTATACACTCGCATGGTACCATACAAAGCAAACTCTTTTATTTAAAAAAAAAACGCCACCCTCAGACCATTGTCACTGACCGTCAATGGTATAGTAATGTGGAACAGTTTAACAACAACAATAACTCAGCTACCAAGTGTAACACTATTTAATAATCAAAGCTTCATTACTTTTTTATATTTGTCAACTCCACTGAACCACTTTGTACATTAACTCAATTATTAGTGTTTTTGTTCGAGAAGGGCCTCATAAGTCGCACGCCTTCCTCTGTGTCCCTTCACCAGCAACAACAGCACACCATAATGTGCAATTGTATTATTATCATTTATTATGTTTCAAGGGTGTAACACATTACTTGTAAAAATGCATAATAAAATATCTTATCGTATAAACGATGATTTATGTAAGACTGCGTTGTTCGACAGTTTTCACGAATTTGCACTTATTGACTCACATTATAAGGCAATGATTACGAAGTTATTACGTTCTATTCGTTGTTTTACGGTGCGGCCAAGTAAAACCACATCTGATTTCGATGATATAAAAATAATGATTGTAGTATGAAAACGATATAACTGTGAAGTCAACGACGACAATGTCGGAGTCAACGAGAACAATGACAGGGACAATGAGAACAATCACAATGAAAAAGAGTGCAATGATAGTGTGAATGAGGATAATGACAGTGACAATGAGGACATTCACACATGCAATCAGCACAATGCCAGTGAAACTGAGGACAATCGAAGTTACAATGATGACAATAACTGACAGTAAGGACAATGACAATGTCATTTAGGGCCTTGTCTAACATTAGCGGTTAAACAGTGACCGCCTTCTTAGTAATGTCATCGAACACAATGGCATGTTTTGGAGAACGATGCCAAATGTAATCCACAAATAAACATATATGTATGCCCTGGTCAACGGCGGACACGTGACCCTCTCCGCGATGTACCATATAAGTTTGACCCGCTGTATTCTTCGTATAGGTCACGTTAACACGACCTGTTTATACTGGTCCGTTCATCGCGTCTTGTTCAATCCCCTTGGCCACTTGCGAAATGCAGTCGACACATCTCCGTCCGTTTCGTCATCTCGACGATGCTTCTCCACCTAACCCGATCTTCAGCATCTTTTTTGTCTCAATTTATCAGCAGAGTTCACAGTTTGATTTATTACAGCTCAACAGATGTAACGATACTGTTTTAAGTTCATATCTTGTCGGCATATGCACCGTTGAATTACATAACACATCATACTTAACACATTAGGATTTAACGACAATCAGTACTCTTATTTGTAATGTTATAATCGAGTGGCAGTTTCATCATATCGTAGCGTTGTTGTGTATACATATATACAAAGCATCTTGCTAAGTATTTATTTCTGCGTTCGGAACGTCATCATATCTTATTAATCAAAACATTGAAATATAGTAGTTACACGTTATAACTGTGGCAACTCAAAATACGAACATTGCATACAAATGACGACACTGATCGGGGCTACGGGTAAGGTTAATTAAAGATACTTTTGACACGATTTACATTCGTTTGTACGTGGAGGGGTGGATTTATTATTTGGATGTACGACATCATACGTAACATACAGGAGCATAAAACTCTAATATTCTGATTAAACCCTACGTTTGCTTACGATGTAAACAACACCGAAATGACACGACACGTGCGAGATACTCGGCATTTCATATACTCGAACAAAAGCGCGTGGGCATCTACTGTCTTTAAGACGCAATACAAATAAAACACTTGTGCTCTGAAAAACAACTTGGAGATAGTCTTGAGCAGGTTGAGAGAAATATTTTGTTGGAGCAATATGAACTGGAGCATTTAGCGAACGTGCGACATAGTGTTGTTGAGATCCTTTGATATGCATAGATTACAAACAAACGAAGGCCCCGAAGGAATTACACCTTGTTTGTTGTAGTAAATAATACACTTATGACTGAAGTGTTATCGTTGCGTAGACAAATCATCCCCCATTTACGTGTACTTCAAAAAAGTGTCAGCGCAATGACATCATCAAAGCATGAGTTCCAAGAATATTCAGCAGGTCGAGTTGATCACTCGGTATCAACTGCCAATGAATCAAGAGTCATAATGTCTCTTCCATACCTTTGCACACGGCGCTCTCTTTTTCGAAATAACAACAGCGTGGGAGACTTTGTAAATGAAAACATCGGGCAGAAAGGGTATTTAACCAGCTGTTTGGACCAATGTGTCAGAACCGATCCAAGCACCGCTGAAGTTGTATCAGAACCTAGCAAATATCGCTGAAATCACCTGCTAATCTTAGAAGACGCTAACGAAGAGAAAGACAATCAGGTAGGGGCGCGTATTTTTTGAAGGGTACTGAAGAATAATTAATCCCACCAAATGCCGTAGCATAACAACGCCAATTATACTTCTTTGAAGTAAACGTATTTTAATTTGCAATGTTACGAAGAGCTGCCTCTACTTCCGGTACATGTGTCGGTGGAACAACACGATTTGTGAGGTTCTTGACATTATGTAAAAGCGTCTGTAATCATTTGAATATATTTATTTTTAATGAAATACTTTGTGACTTATTTACAATGTATAGTTTATTCTATCATACATTCTATCCAGGTAGCAAATCCTAAAAAAATATTCCAGATTCAGTTTTTAGTACTGTTTTTGATTTCTCCAGAATATCTACATTGAAGTCCCGTGAAATTACGCTATTACATCCTTCCGTAGAATCTAGCAAGATCGACATGAATACTATTCTGGTAAGTTACTTGTATTTAAACGTCTCTGTTACGTGCATGTTGTAAAACATAATACCACTGTTGTTACAATGTATACAATGCGTTTGACACCAGAAATGTCCTAACAAAATCCACATGATTTAATACTTTGCACCAAAGGGTCAATATAAATCTGTCTCGGTTTACGCACTGTTGTTCTTTTTCTTCTTCTTCAAATACCGTATGATGTTTTCCATGCACTTACTCAATCTTTGCTCATTAATTTTCTCCACATGTCGTACCTATCTCAATCTTTTCCGAACTATTTTCATTTTAGGTGTTTTTTCCAGCCTATCTATTGTCTCATTTCCATCGTCCATTCTATTTTCAAGGACTATTTTGCATATTCTTCAGACCACCTGGTTTCTGCTACCTGTAGCCTATCCATGGTACCACGCCGGCTTCCAACACTTTTTCTCGTTAGTTGTTTATTCAGTTTTCTGTCCCACATAATGCCTTCCATCCTCATCTATGCTGCCGCTCTTGCTTGCAACCACATTTTTACATTCTCAATACTTCATCCACCCCCATACAATGTTCCGACCAATATACAACGTTGTTCATTTGTTGAATGGTGTTTCTGTTAACAATTATAAATGCAGATTCACCGCCTGTTCAACTATCCACATCATTTCAGACTTCTCTAGATTAATTCGGAGTTCGTGTTTTCTAAAGGTCTTACTCCATTCTTGCAATATTTGTGTTGTTATTCTTTGTTATTGGCCACCAATCTGCAGGATATATGACCTGAACTTCTCAGCAAGTTCTACAGGTCTACTGCGGGGTGGCTGCTTTCTGTACAGTTTGGGACGTCAGTTTTGAAACGTTTCAGGTGGCGTTCCTGGTGGCGACTTTCGTCGCTGTCGTTTACTCGGTTCCGACGAATCGAAAAGGTACACACTCCGTAATTTAAAACTAATTATAACTATTTATGCATTAATTGTAATTGAAAAAAATTACTAGATTTGAAAAATTCATCTTTACCACCATCAAAGAAACTTAATATATGCACCTATTTGTTAATACAATTTTGAATTTTTTCAGAAGAAATTACGAATTGATTTTCTTGTACAATAATTTACGAATAAGAAGTGTTTGTTTGTTTGTGTGCATGTGTGTGTGTGCGTGAGCTCGGTTGCTCGTGCGCGCGTGCGCGTGTACTCGTGTGCGCGTGAGCGTATTTGTGCGTGAGTGTGTATGTGTATGTGTTTGTGTGTGTGTGTGTGTTTGTGTGTGTGTGTGTGTGTGTGTGTGTGTGTGTGTGTGTGCGTGCGTGCATGTATGTGCATGCGGTCTTTCGTATGTCCGTGCGTACATGGGTGGAGGCGACCGAGCGTTAATGTTCTGTGTTAGTGAGATCATGTAGGTGTTTGCGAGACTTGCGTTTACATTTATAGTTACGTACACATGGTATGTTAGTGATATATCCAATATGAATTGTTTCAGATGTGGAGAGAGAGTATCAAGGATGTATGCACGTCTGCGACAAAGACCTCGCCTATTGCATCTTGACGTGTGACAACGAGCTTAAAGTTATCAATGACGTCAACGTTTGCGAGCACACGTGCTTCGCATACAAAGAATACTGCGTTGTGCACTGTTTTCATTAACAGTTGTATCATAGACTTTCTCCGACAAGACGTCTTCCTGCTTATGAAGGAGACTCGCATTATCGTCATTGGCTAATATACCTTGTATATATGACACATTCAACATCTCAACTACTTGC
>CM034536.1:65611064-65755821 GCA_020002185.1 Paraescarpia echinospica
GTTGAAAGCACTTTTAGAAGATTTACATTCGTTTGTACGTGGAGGGGTTGCACGTAAAGCGCAGTGAACATCACCACGCTGACATATGTTATACAACGTATTGAGGTTACCGTTGAAACTGCGGCAATTTAAAAAGTGAAAATAACATAAGAAAATGACACAAGAATCGTTTAAGCCACGATACAGTTTACCCTTGCTTTCTAGGGAACATTCTACATATGAAAAGACGTATCACAACAAGTGCACTAACTGTTGATTCTGCGTGGCAAACCTCCCCATATTTCATCAGATTCATTATTTGGATGTATGATATCATGCCAGAGCATTAGACTCCGATATTCTGATTAACCAATAAGTTTGTTTACGATGTAAACAGCACGGAAATGACACGACACGTGCAACGCACTCGGCATTTCATATACTCGAACCTGAAGTGCGTGGACAATTATTGTCTTTAAGATTCAATACAAATAAACCACCGGTGCACTGAGAAACAACGTGGAGATAATCTTGAGCATGTTGAGAGAAAGTTTGTTTGAGCAATGTGAGCTGGAGCATGTAGCGAACATGCGGAATATTGTTTTTCAGAACATTTGATATGCATTGACTACAAACAAACGACGCCCGAAGGAACTACACCTTGTTTGTTGTAGTAAATAATACACTACAGAAACTGGAGTGTTATCGTTGCATATACAAATCTGCCCCCATTTACGCTGTACTTCAAAAAACGTGTCATCAAAGCACGAGTTCTAAGAATATTCAGCAGGTCGAATTGATCGCCAGGTATCAACTGCCAATGAATCAACAGTCGTACTCTCTCTTCCGTACCTTTGCACACGGCGCTCTCTTTTTCCAAATAACAACAACGTGGGAGACTTTGTAAATAAAAACTTCTGGCAGAAAGGGTATTTAACCAGCTGTTTGGACCAATGTGTCAGAACCGATCTGAGCACCGCTGAAGTTGTATCAGAACCTAGCGAATATCGCGGAAGTCACCTGTTAATCTTAGAAGACGCTGACGAAAAGAAAGACAATCAGGTAGGGGCGCGTATTTTTTGAAAGGGTACTGATGAATAATTGCTCGCACCAAATACCGTTACATAACAATGACAATTATACTTCTTTGAAGTAAACATAGTATATTTTGCAATGTTACGAAGAGCTGCCTCTACCTCCGATACATGTGTCGGTGGTACAACACGATTGGTGAAGATCTTGACATTGTTTAAACGCGTCTGTAATCATTTGGATATATTTATTTTAATGAAATCATTTGTGACTTAATTACAATGTACATTTTATTCCATCATACTTTCTACCCAATTAGCAAAGCCTAAACAATATTCCAGATTCAGTTATTAGTATTGTTTTTAATTTCTTCAGAATATCCACATTGAAGACCCGTGAAGTTACGTTATTACACCCTTCAGTAGAATCTAGCAAGCTCGACATGAATATTATTCTGGTAAGTTACTTGCATAAAACACTTGTTACAACTTCTAAAATGTGTTTGACGATTTAATACTTTGCACCAAATATTAATCGATATCGCTTTATGCTCTGTTGTTCTTTTCTTTCTTCTTCTAATACCCTGTGATGTTTTGCATGCTCTTACTCAATCTTTCCTCATTCATTGTCTCGGCTCCATCGTTCCTTCTATTTTCAATAACAATTTTGCATATTTCTCGAACCAACTTGTGTTCTCCTATCTGTAGCCTGTCCCCGGTAACACGCCGGCTACCAACACTTTTCCCGTTAGTTGTTTCTTTAGCTTACTGTCCCACATAATGCCTCCCTTCATTCTCTATGCTGCCGCTCTCGCTTGTAACCAGTTCTCTACATTCTCAATACTTTATCCATCACCATACAATGTTCGGGCCAATATACAACACCGTTCATTTGTTCAATGGAATTTCTGTTAATAGTTATATATGCAGATCCACCTCCTATCCATCGATCCACATTATTTCAGGGTTCTCTAGATTCATTCGGAGTTCGTGTTTTCTAATGATCTTACTCCATTCTTGCAATATTTGTATTGTTATCCTTTGATATTGACCACCAGTCTGCGGTAAATATGACCTGAACTTGACAGTAAGTTCTACAGGCCTACTGTGGGGTGGCTGCTTTCTGTCCAGTTTTGGGACGTCAGTTTTCGAATGTTTCAGGTGGTGCTCCTGGTGGCGACCTTCGTCGCTGTTGTCCGTACGGTCCCATCGAATCGGAAAGGTACACTATGCGTAATACAAAACTAATTATAACTATTTCTACATTAATTATATTTGAAAAGTTTAAGTTGATTTGAATACTTCATCTTTACCATCATCAAAGGAACTTGATACATGCAGCTATTTGACAATAACATTTTCTATTTTTTTCTGAAGAAATCGTGAATTGTGATGGCGTCTTTAAACTTTTTTCAGGTAAAATATTATATGAATGACAAGTATGTTTGTTTGTTTGTGTGTGTGTGTGTGTGCGCGCGCGCGCTTGTGCGCGTGCGAATGCGCTTGTGCGCGTGTGCGTATTTGTGTGTGAGTGTGTGAGTGTGTGAGTGTGTGAGTGTGTGTATTTTAGTGTGTGTGCGTGCATACGTGTGTGCAATCGATCGTGCGTACATGCGTGCGTACGTGGGTGGAGGCGAACGAGCATTAATGTTCTGTGTTTGCGAGAGCGTGTAGGTATTTGCGAGACATTTATAGTTACGTACACATGATATGTTAGTGATAGATCCAACATAAACTATTTCAGATATCGAGAAAGAGTATCAAGGATGTATGCACCTCTGTGACAAAGACCTCGCCTATTGCATCTCGACGTGTGACAACCAGTTTAAAGTTGACAATGACGTGAACGTTTGCGAGCACACATGCTACGCATACAAAGAATACTGCGTTGTGCACTGTTTTCGTTAACAGTTGTATCATACACTTTCTCCGACAAGACGTCTTCCTGCTTATGGAGGAGACTCGCACTATCGTCTTTGGTTAATATGCCCTGTATAGATATGATACATTCAACATCTCGTCTACTTGCCCGTGAAAATATGAAGTGTTTATTTAATATACAATAAGATAATGAAAATACTATCATGTTGTTGAATCATTATTATTTTATGTTTCTGCTGCCCTATCCTGCCCTCGTTTATAAGATTAGAATGGGCAGTATTCTTCACAATTACTCTGATGGAAAGGTTTCACAAAGATAACAACAGTCGGACTCTTGACAAACCAATGGCTAAATATGTATATCTTCCCTTTTGGTGGTTCTGCTCAGATTGGCAATCGTGTTCTTATTAAATCTTGTACACACTGTGGATCTTCCCCTGATGTGTACATGTACTCATCCCGGGAACATGATGGACTCTCTGGTCTACCGGCTAATCCTGGACTCATATAAACGATAGATTAATCTCAAATTGCATCGTTCGACTGTTCTCATATAATTGCACAAATTGGGCAATAGTTAGTACAATAGGTGTTTTGAGCATCATGTCTACCTGTACAGTTCGTATGATTTGGTTACAATTGCGTACGTACACGTGGAATACATACTGGTACGTCATTTTAAGTGGGGGAACGTTCTCACATAATTACACAAATTGGGCAATAGTTAGTACAATAGGTGTTTATCTTTACAATTCATAGCCGTTGCTTATTACACAGTTGCCTACGTACCCGTGGAATACACATTGTTCCGTAATTTTAAGTGGGGGGGACGATGAACAAAAACAGCCTACACCATGAGGTCAGTGAGATAAGTGAGCGGGGATCAGGTACACCGGTGTAGATGATAATGGTGTTGCTGCAACGCGGATTTGACGTCATTATAATATGTATTACATCCAACTGCCAGTAGGCATAGATCGCTAAACCACGTTAACCAAACCACTAACTGCTTTTACACGAAATGTTTGGTTTGGGAATTGTAAAATCTAGCGCAGGGATGTAATACTCTCCGCAGTAACCTCACATATATTCCACCTGTCTACTGCGAAAAAACTAAAATGAAGAATTATCCGACTATGCAACGAAAACACACAACACACAATTATAGAAGTAGACTCCATCTATATTAATTGTAGAACCCGGGTTCGAATCCTATGCTGCCGTGTCGACCCTCGGGCAGGTCGTTCACTCTACATTGCTCTAGTTCCCTCAGCTGCATGAATGAGTAGCTGGCTATAGACAGTGATGCACACCCCCCCACACAGAGACACACACACAACCACACACACACACACACACACACACACACACACACACACACACACACACACACACACACACACACACACACACACACACACACACACACACACACACACACACACACACACACACACACACACACACACACACACACACACACACACACACACACACACACACACACACAGACACACACTTACAAACACACTTACTCTTATGCTAAAAGTGTTGTGATCGTAATGTAATTATCATAGTTGCTTTTGTACCGGTGACGTTTGTGTGTGGTATTTTGCAAATTGCGTTACAATATGTCGACCTTCGGGTCGCCCAATGATTTTTGATTGCCATTTGAATATATAGCAATATCGCGTAACATTTTGATGCCACCAAGCCAGAAACATATCTATACAAAGGTAAACATGTTGAACAATTTGAGGATCATGCTTACAACCTCAAAACAAATTTTCAATAAATATCATCAAGTGGTTTAAGATTTTAAAGCTACCACGGAACAATAGTCTTAATCAAAATCCCCACAGGTTTCGCATATATAACAACGAGTGGACTTTTTGTTTCTTCCTTTCTGACGTTAATGCTCTAAATGGCATTCGTGTCTTTGGTCAATCTTATACACACTGTGAATGGAAATCTTCCCTTGATGTATACATGTCCTCATAATGTACAAATGGCGGACTCTTTGGCCTTCCGGTTAATACTGATTTCACTTGGTCCGATCACGTGAACAGCTGTGCTAAGCGATGCAACCAGTGATTGTACCGTCTTATGTTGTTGCGACGTTTCCAGATCGAAATAGCTATCCTGCACCTCTTCTACATGTCAACGGAAGAAAGCATACTGGAATTCTGCAGTGGTATGTGACGCCCATATACGAATTGAGTGATTGAAAGACCATTTTAAGAATTGCAAAAAGAGCCCAGATCGTAGGCAACAACCTAACGTCAGTGGTGGACATCTGAGCTGGAACAATCCTGGCTAAAGCAAAATCAGTTATGAAAGCCAAAGATCACCATTGTCCAACTTGTTTCAAGTTTCTGCCATCGGGAAGGCAACTGTGGGTTTACAAGATGAGGACGAGTCGAATGAGGCGTTCAATCATGCCATCGACCATAACAGCCAGTAACTCTTCATGTCCGTGTACAGTGCGGGTGCGGCCGCGGAACACTTAAATTGTTAAAATGCCCGTGAAGTGTATGCTAAATTCCTTTGTTAAAAGGCATAATAAACTGTCTTATTCTATCTTATCTTATCTATCTGATATTATAAACGATTAATTAATATATGATTACATCGTTCAAAGGTTCTCACATTGCACACATCAGGCATCATGACTCATAATATACGGCAATAACTACGAAGTAATTACATGGCAATCGTTGTGTTTAGGTGCGGACAAGTACAACACATGTGACGCTGACCACACAAAATACTGTTTGAACCATTATCAATATGGTAACGGTGTAGTCAATGAGGACAATTGCAGTGACAATGAGGACAGTGCACGTTATACTGAACACACTCAAGGTGATAATTAGGACAATGCCAGATATACTGAGGGGCTATGGAGAACGATGCCAGATGTAATCCGCAAATAGTGTTATACGTACGGTCAACGGCGGCCACGTGACTCCCGCAGCGTGTAGTGAAGCTCGGTCTCAGGCTGACCCAATGCACACCAGCTACAGATCACGTCAACACGTATTTTTGAAACTGGTCAGGTCATCACGTCTTCTTTGATCATTGCGTTATGCGATCAACGCTTCACCATATTTTAATGAAATAATCAACACAATTAAACATACTTAGACTACATTTTACAATGTTGAGCTGTGACAACTAAACATGCGAACACTGCACAAGAATGACACAACTAATTCCAACAGCACTGTGGCCGTTCAGAACTTCACATCATATTTCAACTTCATTTTACCAGAATTACCACCAAGCTTAGCTACGACATATAACGTATTGAGGCTAACGTTGAGACTTTTGAGTTGTGACAATTCCAAATGTGAAAATAACCTAAAACATGACAACAGTCGACTGCTTTGTCAACAAACAGAACACACCCACAATGCATCAGTATGGTCATCACTGGGTACGTGATTAAATATAATTAACACCAATGAGATTGATCTTGACATTTCTAGAGACATTTCAATTTATTTTTACTTAGGCCTGTTTGCTCGCTAGGAGCATAGGCCATCTTTCCATCTTAACAAACTTCCCCGTATGTCATCATATTCATTATTTTGATGTATTCCGTCATATGATACATACATGTTTTGTTAATTGACAATATGTGTTTCTTTACAAGAGATTGAACTAGTGTCCTTAGAACCAGTAGTTCTCCAAGTTAATATGGCATACTGGGCAGATGTATTTGTCCACGACCTTGGACAAGATTCTACACCATATGACATGTTGCATATAGACAGTTTATCCTGTAGATGTCCTCTGAGTAATCCCCAATGGTGTCGTGTGTTGCATCTGTGACATATTTCCCAGTGCCGATGAGGTGTACACTGGCTTTCAGATCTGTCGGTTAGCTTGACTGACTGGAAACCAGTGTAGAACGCAAGTGCCTGATATAACAGACAGACTATCTATTAGCATGGCTCTGACACGATTTATATTGTTATATGTGACGACGCATTTATCAAAAGTCAACAATATATGGTGTATGTCTTAAAATTAAATCATAACTTATAGCAGTGTCCATGAAAACATATATTAATTATCCAGCATTGCTTCAATGGTAGGGTTTCATTGTCTTTGTTTTTGCCGATAGCCAATGGCAGCCAGCTGAGTTCTTACTACGTACACCGGGTACTTATTATGTACGACACCAGTTTGTGATAAAGTAATGGTATTGAAAGCCTTTTCAATTTTTTTTACCAACAATCTATTGATACACTGACAGCAGCATTTTACTTGTTTAAATTCTCTATGTATCCTGAGGGCTGTTATATACTTTTCATGCCACTTATCATTTTTTTACATTCTTTTTTATAACTGGTTTATATTTTCACAAATAATTTACATTACATTTTCATTTCGCTTGATGAAAATACACCTGTACACATTGTTCTAATTATGTGAAGTGTACTATCCAGTCCTCAAGATTGCTCAAAGCGCTTTACATTTCCTCCCTGCGAGACCTGTTAAATCGAACACCATCTCGATTTATGTGAGAAGCATTAAGTCACACTGAAATTAATATGCAAAGACCTTCATACAAAAATATCCACAATCTTCGTCAGCGTCTTCCAAGATTAGCTGGCGAATTCAGATATACTTGTTTAGGTTCTAACACACTCATCCAGGCCGATGGTTAAATACTCTTTCCGCCAGATGTTTCATTTACAAAATATCCCACGCTGTTGCTGTTTAGAAATAGCAAAGGAACGAAAGAGACAGTATGATTGTTGATACATTGGCAGTTAATACTTGGGGATCAACTCGACCTGCTGAATATTCGTAGAACTCATGCTTTGATGATGTCATTGACCTGACATGTTTTGAAGTATACTATAAATGTGGTCGATTTGGCTACGGAATTATAACACTTCACTCACTCACTCCCATATCAAATAAGATGCTCGTTGTTCCTATCTGACTGAATCTCTGGCTAGTACAGCGACTTCCATGTTACAGTGTAGACATTCGCCAGTTGCAGTGATATCGTACTCGTACAATTCACAGTCGCAATTATTTGGTAATTCTCGCTGAATTAATACACGACCAAGCGTTCTGGTTGCCAATTGCGATAGAGTAATATGTACCTTCGTATGCGTTTTTTATTAAACACACTGTGCACACTAGTTAAACTATTCACACATTACACATCTGGACATAAAAGAACCGGTTTGGTGATGAGCAAACCAACTGAATAAGGACCTTGTCTGCTCAGTTCCGACGAATTATGAAGGTATTCACTGCAAAACAATTTAGATTTTATCTGACAATTTAATATATTTTGAATTTTTTTTAAATTTTATACGAATACATATCCTGTATATATCCTGTATATAAACATTTTCGTTCGTATGTTTGCAAGTGCAGTGTGTGCGTGTGTGTGTGGGTGTGTGGGTGTGTGGGTGTGTGGGTGTGTGGGTGTGTGGGTGTTTGTGTGTTTGTGTGTGTATGCGCGAGCGCGCGTCTGCGTGCATGTGAGCAAATGAGAGAGGAATGTGCGTGTGCGTACGTGGGTGTGTTTATGCGATCGCGTGTAAATGTTGCTTGCGACAGTTATCCCGTTGACATTTATATTGTTATATAGTAATTGCGATACGACAGTGATACATATCCAATGACCTCTTTCAGATATTGACACAGTCATGTTTGCACCACTGCGACAAAGACCACGCGTATTGTGTGTTGACATGTGACAACCAACTGAAAATACACAATGACATAAACGTTTGCGAGCACACTTGCTTCGCGTACAAAGAATATTGCGTTGCACACTGTTTTCATTAAACATTCAATCGTGTACATTTTCCGACAAGAAGTCTTCCTTATTATGGAAACTCGCAAAACTGATTACACGGATATTTGTAATTGGCGAAGAGATAGGTTGTACGTGTATACCAGCAGTGGTTAGTGACGATTTTACTGAATATAATACATAGCCACACATGTACTTATGGTGGTTTGGCGACCGCACGTCCAGCACGTGCCATGAGCGAGCCGTGATCGTACGATGGGCTTTGCTATGTCATTGTTTAGCTCGGAAAATACGTTGCACATCTAAAATACTTGCCAGTGAAAACGTGTAGAGCGTTTTTTATTGTACTCAATTCTTCTGTGATGAAATGCGAACAATACAACTACCAAAGTGATGTTACCTGCTGCAGAATTATGGTGTCAGCCTCCTGTTGAGTAGTCCTCATGATGACAGATCAGCATTCCAGTGTCAGTGTCACCAGCAGGACCGGGCAACTCAATCAGGGCCCGTGATGATAAAAGTGCGTGCGATGGATTGTCCTTGTGATCCTTCAGATCCCGGATGATCATATTAATGATCTTCACCTTGTTGAACGTCACAGAGAAGAGAAGTGACTGTGCAGGCAGACGAGATGTGTGTTTTAGTCTGAAGACTGGACTCGCTCCTTTCTCCCGTCTCCCGCCCGTGACCTCCTTGGTGCTGCCACTGATGTATCTGAACCGAGTATGTTGCAACACATATTATTTATATGCCAACCAATAGGATATTGGCTGATCCTATCCACAGCAGCGATCCATATATTACCTGTCAGAGATGATATAGACATATGATGCCTCCTGATAATGTTTGACGTGTTTGCGAAATGCGTCGATGTAGGCCTGCACTGTGACATTGCCGCCAGGAAACTCCACAGCCCAGAGCACCGCGCAGCCACCGAGAAACATACCACTCTTCTCCATCCCTCTGCTCGACCTTTCCACTGCCAGTTCGTTCTTGAGGACGCTCTTGGTTGTAGTGCGCATCTGCCTTTAGTCGTCGAACAAAGATGTGGCAACAGGTGCGAGCTCCGTGGCCAACATGTCACAGACTGTCGGTTCTCCATTCCGCTGACTGGCTTGAAGTCCAAGGGCCCTGGCATAAAATATCTCGGTGCCCACGATCTTATGTCTATTGACGTTGATAGCCTTCCTGTTGGCGACCCAAGTGACGATAGTGACCTTGACTGGTGCATGAAAGGCCTCAGACCTCCCCGCGTCGAACTTCTCCTGCTGCGTCTTGCCGCGTTCAACTGTCTGGTCAACATTGATTGCCTCGTTCATCATCACTTCTCCAGTTTCAATGCTGATTAGGCCCTTGGAATGCTCCTCTAGATTGACCGGGTCGATGTACACAGCCAGCTTGTCACGGAGAGCTCGGCGGTCCATCCCATCTGTCTTAATACGTTGCTTGCCCTCCTCCTTATGCGTCATCTGCACGTTTACTGCATCAGGGTTTCGCATCTCCTCGAGGCCGCTGGTGAGTGAGAGGCAGTCGCAGTAGCTGTAGGCCCAGGTCTCGATACTCTCCGGGTCTGTTGTGTGGACCGATTCATAAATTGACCGTTTTCTCCATGGTTAGGATCTTACTTATCAATTTTGATATTCGTGAACATATCATTATTTCAAAATCGACTCATATTTATTTATATATTTGCGTAAGATGTTGTTTTCGCAGTTTGTTTACTTGCAGTTTGTTTGTTTATATAATTGAAATGATGTATATATTGTATATGTCTCTCGTTGTTGGGATACATTAAAACAAACGAGATTTCTGTAACCCTTAAAAAATGTATCTGGTTACATGACCTTGGATACGACCTTTGACCTTATTATTGACCTCACGTTACAAAAATAACCTCAAAAATGGATTGCTCATAACATAAATTTAGCTGGAAAAAATGGTGTCACTCGTGATCCTAGGCCCATTGGTTAAAATGTTATTTTTATATGGGCACCGGCGGCCATCATGGAAGCCATCTTGGACCGCCGAAGGTTAGGGTGGGAATGCAATTTCAAATAAATAAGTGTTCACTTTTTTTATGAAAGGTATCTATATTTTCAGATGATTTTAAAGTGATATGGAGTTGACTCCAGATTTTGGGTGCAGCTACAGGAAAAGCACGTTTGCTGATATTAAGCTTGGTTTTCGGAACAAAAAATCATTGTGAAACAGATGATCTGAGATTCCTGGAGATATCGGAAAAACGAAGGAGACTAAACAAATAGGATGGGTGTTGCGTAGAAAGGGTACGATATGTGATAGTGGCTAATTTGAATTGTATTCGATATGTAACTGGAAGCCAACGCAACGTCTAAGTAGAGGCAGAGATGGTGAGAAACGAGGTGCTCTTAGTACAACACGTGCTAAACAATTATGTACACGTTGGAGTTTAGCTAAGTTATCTCGTTGCCCCCTAACGTTAATGCAATTTTAGTTTGGTTTTGAAATGGGGCGTTTGCGTATTCCTCACGGTCATAATCGCAAACAGACACACACATTCACACGCACGCACGCACGCACGCACGCACGCACGCACACACACACACACACAGCCACGCACGCACACACACGTACGCACACACATACGTACACACATAGTCACACACGCATATACAAGTACACATACGCGTACACATGTACACTCACTCATGTACGCATGCAGTCACACGCACATCTGCACGCACGCAAACTACCATAACAACCAACTAGGAACTGCACAGTTTCCTTAGACGGATATCCACAATCTTGTGACAACAGACAACTAGTAGGTCACGTGATGCGCCATGTACAAAGTAGTCGGGAAAATGTCACCCTGGGAAGACAATGGGCCCTCGGAAATGACGTCGTCTAAACCAAGCACAACACTTGGAGAGTCTATCCAGAACACCGTGGAGCCTAATTATTAGATCTATAATCCAACAAGCGTGTAAATGTGTTAATGTTTTAATCCTCGACGGTATGCACCTCGGGCGCCAAACGTTCATGGATTAATCTATGACCGCACGAGTGTAATGTAACACCTCTATTTTTTTTCTTCAAAATACCCCTTATATGTTCACGTTTCTCATCTTTTATAGGGTGCACCAACTGTTTGGAACGTAAAACGAGTTGTGCGCGTAAAACTTAAAACATGCACGTAACTTAACAAACGCAGGAACCACGCGCGCGCGACAACAGTTCGGCAAACCTGTCGCTGCGTCGTGGACTTGGCAACATGAAGTAGACCCTAACGCAATATGCCTACGTCTATCCTCGTGTCAATGCCATATCAATACGAATATTTATTGACAATTTAACAGTAGCGTGATAAGGCATATAATCTAAACGAGTACTGGAAGGGCACCATCTGGCAGAGGATAGCGCAAGACAGGTTGATCTGGAAACGGCATGCTGAGGCCTTCGTCGAAATATGGGACACTACTGCTGCACGATGATGATGATGATGATGTTGGTGGTGGCAGATAGAATTGTGCTGATACAAAAATACTCAAAATGTGTTTCTACCTCATTCCAGTAGCTTAATTAATGTGTATGTTTACTATCAATTAATTAAGGTACCTCTAATAACAATTACATATATCTCTAAATCACTTATATTCATGGATAATATGTGGCACTTTCATGCGATCAATGCCGATATTTTGCCATTTTGTTTATTACTGGAAACGGGTGGACGGGCAGAAAAAGTCAGTATATTAGGCCTAGTAAGATGTATTACATTTGAATGTGCTCCAAGTTATTTGGAGACCATTAAAACATATTGCATGACATATATATATGTTGGTCAAAGACGAATCTAGACTACATTAATTTTTTTAATTGTTATGTCTGACCGGGGTGACACGTCATGATGCCGATATTTGTGTATTGCATATATATAGTCCAATGACTTATTATTTAGTGTACATATATCATGAATATGTTACATTACTAGGGCAGATTACATGCATAGGACTTATAACCGATAGATAAGACATATACGTGATACGTCAGATAAATGTCCCGCATACATGCCTGCCAATAAATTATAAGAGTACCCGACATATGCAGCTTCGCATGAGCAGTTGGGCATGAGCATACAGCTGGAGGTTCTTGAACCTGAAATTCTCCTGAACTTATTTCAGAACTCGGAAGTTTGCAGTTATATGGATACCATTCTTCTAGGCAACATATACATGCTTGCACTGACGCTATACATACTGCGTTAAATTATAATTACTGCGATGCGTTTCGGTGATGTAGGGCCGTGCGTAAACGGCATCCTCGCCAGTCTTAGTTTATACTATGACGAAAGGTTACAGTTGGTACACTTGCAGTCATTATTCTGATCGGCGACTACCTCAAAATGTCAGATTTCCACGTCCGTATTTCTTTGATGACCAGACGTTGTAAAGACTTGATTTAACCGTTGTATCAACGTCAAACCACCCACGTCAATATGACGTCGATGGCAATCCGTTATAAAGACGTTGATTTCATGACATGAATCGAGTTGGTTGGGCTGTCAACTTGATTGCAACGTTGTACGAATGTCACATTTCCACGTCCGTATTTCGTTGATGACCAGACGTTGTAAAGACGCCTGGTTAGGTTGTCGACTTTATTTCAACGTTGTATCAACGTCACACCACCCACGTCATTATAACGTCGATGGCAAGACGTTATAAAGACGTTAATTTTGTGACATGAATCGTGTTGGTTGGGCGGTCAACTTGATTGCAACGTTGTACGTATGTCACATTTCCACGTCCGTATTTCGTTGATGACCAGACGTTGTAAAGACGTCCGGTTAGATTGTCGACTTAACTTCAATGTTGTATCAACGTCACACCACCCATGTCATTATAACGTCGATGGCAAGACGTTATAAAGACGTTGATTTCGTGACATGAATCGTGTTGGTTGGGCGGTCAACTTGATTGCAACGTTGTACGTATGTCACATTTCCACGTCCGTATTTCGTTGATGACCAGACGTTGTAAAGACGTCCGGTTAGATTGTCGACTTAACTTCAATGTTGTATCAACGTCACACCACCCATGTCATTATAACGTCGATGGCAAGACGTTATAAAGACGTTGATTTCGTGACATGAATCGTGTTGGTTGGGCGGTCAACTTGATTGCAACGTTGTACGGATGTCACATTTCCACGTCCGTATTTCGTTGATGACCAGACGTTGTAAAGACGTCCGGTTATGTTGTCAACTTAACTTCAACGTTGTATCAACGTCACACCACCCACGTCATTATAATGTCGATGGCAAAACGTTATAAAGACGTTGATTTCATGACATGAATCGAGTTGGTTGGGCTGTCAACTTGATTGCAACGTTGTACGGATGTCGCATTTCCACGTCCGTATTTCGTTGATGACCAGACGTTGTAAAGACGTCGAGTTAAGTTGTCGACTTAATTTCAACGTTGTATCAACGTCACACCACCCACGTCATTATAACGTCGATGGCAAGACGTTATAAAGACGTTGATTTCATGACATGCATCGAGTTGTTTGGGCTGTCAACTTGATTGCAACGTTGTACCGATGTCACATGTCAATGTCCGTATTTCGTTGATGACCAAACGATCAGACGTTGCAATGACGTTGTATTTATGGTGTTCGACGTCTCAACGTATATCCAACCACTAATCGACGTCTTAGCAACGTTGTATGCCCACTGGGTATTGACTGACGTGAACTTCAGTTTGTCTCCGACCTTCGTCATTTTGAACATTGGGCCTACATATTGCAGCACGTGCGTGAAGTAATACGTAAGTAAGGACGTAAGTAAGCAAACGCGTAAGGATTTTGAAATATGGGTTTATTTGTTCAAAATAAGAACATCGGAATACAACGAAGCCGATAGACCGTAATCTGCCTACCTCAGCACAGGAATGCATCCAGTCGTTACATTCCTGTCTCTACTGAAAAATGACAAATTGCTTCCCTGATGAGAGAAATTAAAGAGAACAAATTACAAAAAGACATTATGTCAAGAGTCTTTTCAACATAGACCGGGAGCCCAGAGATTTTATTTATATAAAAAGGGCCACAGTGTTTGACCCCATGTATTGAAGAAACCATTCCCCGACATCACACTAATTAGTTGCTGCTGGATATTGAGTGGTGGAACGCCCCCTAAATCACCCCCGAAGGTGGCAAAAAAGTACCTTTATTTACGTGAACAGCACCAAGGCTAAAAACAGTTTCAAAAGTTTCCGTGATGTTCCCCGAGTACGGAATTACCAATGACAGTAACATTAGGGGATGGAACCCCCCTGACAGTAGCTCCCGAAGTGTGCCAAAAAGTACCTTTATTTATGTAAAGGACGCCAAGGCTAAAAGCAGTTTCAAATGTTCCCATAGTGTTCCCCGAGTACGGACTGACCAATGTCAGCAACTTTAAGTGGTGGAATCCCCCCTGACAGCAACCCCCAAAGATTGACGAAACTGTATTTATTCGCGCAAACACCTAGCGGATTTCGAAGTCCGGTAGATGGCGCCAATCGATATGCGGCAAAATGTACACTAATATTATATCGAGTCGCTACGCAAATATGTACGTATTTGTAAGCTGATTATGATAGATGACAAACTCCGGCAGATGGATTCCAGGGCACGGGAAATCTTGAAGGATGGCGCTCTGTCCATTCGACGGACACACAAATCGTACGCATGGTCCGCGGTTGATTTGAGCTTGGCGCAGACTGTCAATAAGGACGCTGCATCTCAAACGAGAGGCATAACGGCTTTCATAAACTCCGAGAGTGCCTTGAGAAGGTGGTCCGTCACTCTCACCCAACGCGGCATGGCCTTGTCAGAACTACGGGGAATGGTCGGTCTTCGATCGGAGGAAGAATCGGCTAACCAACTGAAAAAAATTGAGAAGTCGACGTGACAATGCTGACATGGATGCCCTCGTCAACAGCTTAAACAACATCTGCAAGCAGTTCATGGACTTCCTTGCTGAGTTGATCAATGTGTCATCGGAGAAGACGGTGAAGGAAGAGACCAAGGCATTTCTTCTTGGAACACTGGCACGTGGGAGAACATTTCGACTGAAATCCGAGGCAGTGGTCGATGGGTCACGACTTCTGAAGACAGTGGCAAGGACCAAGATGTTTAACTTCGTTGCAGAGAACGTAAAGGAATCGAAAACTGTGTATTTGGGAGAATTCAAGACAAGTGATGCCGTTAACCTGCAGCACTCTCGCCCACAGCGACGGGACTCCACTGAAGACGGACAAAGCAGCACTTCACAAAGTTCTTGAGAAAATACAGGATGTCGTACTCACCGATGCCACACTTCCCCCAACTGCGGCCACTGGGATAGATGGGGACATCCTCCTCCATGAGACCGTGCTTTAGCACAGCAAATCAACGTATGCGGTCATAGCCAGGGATCTCTTGGTGAAGATGTCTTCCTATCGCGGTGAACAAATCCACTTGGTACTCGACTAGTACTACTCACCATTGATCAAAGACCCAGAGCGGAAACTGCGTCGTTCTGGAAATCATCACACATTCATCATCACTGGACCTCTACCAGGCGTCCAGCAACCGAGTGGAACGGAGCTCCTCAAGAACGGTGCATTCAAGGAAGAGTTTGCCGATTTCGTCATGGAGGAGTGGAAGAAACCACACTACGGGTCAAGGGAGGAGGACCCTGTTCGTATCATGTGGTGGTAAATGCATGGCGATGGAGATCTACGGGGAAGAACTTGTACAAACAGAGAAACCGAATCATCTCCGTGGTCAGCACGAGGAGGCCGACACGCTCATTGCATTTTATGCAAGCAGCGTCTCCATCGGAAACTTGCTGGTGAGGTCAACTGGCACAGATGTACTCGCCATTTTTATCGGGCTTGTCAGAACGTCAGAAGGGATGAACATCATCATGGATTATGGATCTGGAAACAACCGCAAATACATTGATGTGACAAATATAGCTGCCACCCTTGACGAGAGAAACCATGGATTCACGGATGCACTCGAGAATCTGCAGGCTTTGAAAGGATGTTGTGAAGCCCTTCCAACTAGTGGAAACGGATGTAGTACACCAACACGCGATGGCACTGCGGTCCCTGATCTCAAAAGCAGTCGATCTAACAGCCATCACGTCATTTGTTTGCTTCCTGTATAGGTTTAAGTGCACCGACGTCAACGAAGCGAGATACAGAGCCTTCATCAGAATGAGTGGTGGGAGTGAGAAGGAGCCACTGGCCAAGATCCGGAAAATCAAATGTGCATATATCCCCCCTTGTTGCAAGACTCTTACCAACCACATCATGAGAGTACACTTTGTTGCACGGATGTGGAAGTGGGCCGACAAGCCTGACCCGACTTGCAAGGCGAGGCCCACTGACTGTGGATGGACAGAGAAGTGAGGCAGTTTGGAGCTGGAGTGGTTCCAAGGGAGTTCACTGCCGGAATATTTGTCAGCAACTCCCGTTGATGCCGAGGGTCAGTGAAGATTCGAACATCTGGACAGACGATGACAGTGACGAGGGCAACGAAGATACCTAAGCACTAGTCCTGTGTATGTCGCGTCTGTACTGATGATATACCTTTTTCAAAATATATTCATGCGTCAGCACTTTAATATAAAAACGAGGCTAACCTAGTATCTCCTTTCGCGTCTCTAGCAACTGTATGTGAGCAACATGGTTTAATGTTGTTCTCCCTGTTGCTTCTCCGATGCTAGGAAAGACACAATTCTATAATTCCATTATTCCCCAAAAGGATATTGATCTTCAAAAAGTGTGGTTTAAAAAGATTAAAAGAAATCCCGGTACAAACTTCCAGATATGTATCTTGTTATGATCATTGTTTAGTATCGTTGCGTGTCCTAAGTTCTTAGGACACGCAACCTAAGGGTTGCTTCTTGTTTGATCTTCTGTTTGACCACTCCGGTGAACATTTATGTTGAACTTGCAGCTACAATAGGCAGTAAACCTGGCTGGTATGATGTTTGTGTTTATAGACGATTATATTTGAGAAAACCAACACGATACCTGATTGCCACGGAATTTCGCGATGGACGTACTTGGGCAACTATAGTATACATACTTACCTTGTAAGATGTGGTCATTAACACAAATTGTGCCAAACTGCCCCACAACAGGTAATTGTCCCATGTCCCACCGCTGGTAATTGTCCCAACGAAGGTAAATATCTCACCAGGGGTAACTGTCCCACTACAGGTAACTCTCATGTGTACCATCACGGGTATCTCTCCTGGTCCACCAAAAGTAACTGTCACATCTCCCACTATAGGTAATTGTCCCCAGTTCCACCGCAGGTAACTGTCCCCCCACAGGAAACCGCCCCGTCTCACTGCAGGTAACTGTTCCACCAGAGGTAACTCCCCTCTCTTCTACTGCAAGAAGATATTTGATCAGTTATCCTGTCGCGTCTGTACTGACGATAGTGTGCTGAAGACATATGAACAGTTGCCCTGTCACGTCTGTACTGATGATGTGTGTGGTAAAGATAAAATATTAACAGTTATCCTGTCGCGTTTGTACGTACTGATAAGCAGATTGAACAATTATTCTGTTGCGTCCGTTGAGAGTGCTGTAGATATGTAAACAGTTGTCCTATCGTGTCTGTACTAATGATGGACGTGCTGAAGATATAATTATGAACAGTTAACCTATTACATAGTCATGTGCGTCACTAAGTTCATTTGTAATGTCTCAATTGTATTAACACAACTGTTCTACAACGGTGTCATCTACTGCACTACCAAAATCCGCCAGGTGTTTGCGCAGATAAATACAGTTTCAACAATCTTTGGGGGTTGTTGTCAGGGGGATTCCACCACTTAAAGTTGCTGGCATTGGTTATTCCGTACTTGGGAAACACCAGGGAAACTGTTGAAACTGTTTTTAGCCTTGGCACTGTTCACATAAATAAAGGTACTTTTTGGCTCACATCGGGGCTGCTGTCAGGGTAGTTCATTGGTCGTTCCGTACTCGGGGAACACTAAGGAAACTTTTGAAACTTTGTTTTAGCCTTGGCGCTGTTGACGTAAATAAAGGTGTTTTTCGCCCACTTCAGTAGGTGATTTAGGGGGCATTCCACCACCCAAGACCCGGCAACAACTAAATTTTGTGATGTGCGGGATGGTTTTCTAAAACATGGGGTGAGACACTTTGGCCTTTTTTACATAAATAAAAGTGCTGGGCTCCCGCTCTGACATTATGTCCTCTCGGCGGCGTAGTTTTAAGTTTAGTAATCCATTTCGATTATCAGTTGTGTTTATAAATAAATCGTTTCCAGTGAGGCGACATCCGAAAAGGGCCCTGATTCAAAAATGGCAACTGTCAAATTTGGACAGTGAGTGACCAGCTCCTTTAATAATGGTTGGCCATTTGTGTGTCATTGTAATACCGTATGTCCGATCTATGATTGTTTAGACGTGTACTAAGTTAGTGGCCATTCTCACCCACGTATATTGCTGAACAGGCGCTGCGGGTAATTAGGTAAACAACTTTGGATGACCCGCAATTGTTGATCTTGTTCTGCGGTGGACTCGTTGACGGCGGTATAGGTAAAGTCTACAAATGTGCTACAGGCTACACCCTTTTGAACTGACATTTCACGGTTTCTTCTTTCTTAGAAGGGTTGTACTCTCGATAAGCCAAAGGGCTTCCTTGTCCACCTGTCATCTAGAGTTAATTCTCTGGATGGCAATCTCGTTAAATCTGTTCTGTTCCTCATTGTCCACTGGTAGTGTTTTCATGTATCATTAAATCCGCGATGTTTAAGTCCTTTGTATCAGGCTATGGAAGAAGGTTTATGCAGTTTCCTCAAAATCCGATTTGCTACTGCACATCCGGTGCAATAGTATTCTGTGTGACTTCACGATACCAGAGAACGTGTTTCGGATGGAATGAGTCTTTGTAAAGCGATCGACGTGTGTACGATGGTTTAAAATAACCCTTGCTGACTGGATGACCCGTCGTATTAAAGCATTCATCTTTAAAAACCGCAGGTTCCAAAAATCTAACGAACCGTTACTTTTTACTGATGTCAATTTTACGCAACTTTTATGGCTCTTAAATATGTCCAAGAACATTGGGAATTCATAATTCCCGTGAATCCATATTCAGAAGATAAGTATCACCCAATTAACATAAACAGATTAATGGTAACTTGTAGCATTTTCGTAATGCTTGTTTCTCCCGCTCTGCCACAAAGAGATTGACATGGTTGGGGGAGGGGACAAATCATTTCCCCTTTGCACTACCAAAAACTTAAAGGTACCGTTTGATCCAAATAAGAAGTCGTGTTCTCGTGTAATTTGGAGTAGTTCTAAGCTATGTATCTGTCCTCCGGGCGATCCTGGTTTCATAAGAAGTCCTATTTTACTGCTTCAGTCCCCTCCTTATAGAATAGCAGTCGTGTCACTGGGAATTTCGATTTTAATCACTTTATGAATGAAGTCTTTCGTGTTTTTTTTAACATACGAAGCATGTGTTACTGCCAATGGAGCAAACAATCATTTACATGTTCAGATATTTAAATGATTCGCTTTTGCAATCGAATACAATTCGTCGCCCTGGGGGTATGCGAGGCTGACCCCATTTGTGTTTAGCCTCATGAATCTTTGGTAGTTATAAAGCAGGTGTGGTCGAAAATGTATGTAAATAAGTAAAAATGATGTAATAAGTACGGAAAAAAGTAATGCATACATGTGTTTCAAAGTTGTAAATACAAAGTAAGTGAACCAAATTTGTCCAAGTATAATTGATTCGTCGATGCGTTCACAGTTTGAACAGCTAACAGTAAACATGCGTGACATTTATTCTGCTGACACGTTTGTCCACTCGAATTGACTGACACCAGTAAATGGAAATCTACTTTAGTGTGTATGTGTGTTTAACAACGGATAAGCACATAGGTAGTCCTCGACTCGTCAACGCCACTTGCATATCTACGAAGAAGTCGCAGTTACACTAAACGGAAAGGTATGCGTTACAGTTACTTACAAAGTACATTTTAATGCGGCAATTTATTGCACAAAAATACTTGTCGTTTTGGGAAACGAGTATAAAATATAACATTGAGTTATTTTGATAAAACTATGATTTTTTTATATTTATATATTATACTTGCTTATGTGTATTGTATATAAAAGTATTTTCATTTTATTTATCTCTAATTATGTTTGTTTTAATCTGACTAAAAGTATTCGTCATCTTAAGGTGGGCTATAACTATAGAAAAGAATCTCGACAGAAACTTTCCGTAGTTTGTAACAAGACATATTGTCGACGACATATACCTTGATGAATGTATTAGCAAACGAACTTTGCAATAGACTACTATGTGCGCTACCGAAAAACTGCGTCATCCAAGTTTGTGTTCAGCAATTGTACCAACATTATATGTTTCAGGATACACCCTGAGTGATCATGAAGAACATTATGGTACGTTGCCTTCGAGAAAATCTTCACATGTATTTTACATATACAAAACGCACATACACAAACGCACTCACGCACACACGCACACAAGCGGACACCCACGCACGCACACAACATAAACGACAAAGGTTAAATATCCAATCCTTAGGACTGATCCAAGCAGTTTTTAATTCACTTTCTGGCACACCATCTCGACGTTTCTAGGAAGCATTCAGCTGTGCTGCGATTATTGCGCAAACACTGTTCGTAAGAATACCCTCCACAGTGTATAGTCAGGTACTGCGACCGTGTTGCCAATGTATTGTACACGTGCTTACACCATGCTCATTAGTGGTATTATAATAATGTTACAGCGTGCATGTGTGCGTGTAAGATCTTTGATGTTACATTTTAACTGTTTCAGTTTACTCTTCTTCTGCTTGTCATAGTGACCATTGTTCGTTCCGACTCAGAAATACAAATTAAAAAAGATAAATTCACAGGTACGAATTCGTGTTTTGTTTGTGTTTCGTGTCGCTATGTTGCATATGTGCTGTATGGTTTGGAATGCATCTACAATTGACAATGTCGCATAGCTAGAGGCTACTATCAGCATTTATATTACAAAGTGTATTTTTTACCAATGTTACCACACCACGCCGTACGGTCTTGTCGTATTTCATAATTGTATCACGATAAACAATACGTTTGATTCTAGCAAAATTTCAAAACACAGCTGTCTACCTATTAACAGTTATTCAGGCCGAAATGACGTTCGTGTTTATGTTATAACAAAAACAATGTGAAACCATTCATCATCACATATCATATGCATGTGAAGCGCAGGATTACAACGTGAGCATGATCAAATGGTGTTCGTGTGGCGTGTTGCAGCGTTTGAGATCAACCTCCACGAGTGTCTACAAGACTGCGCCAGAAACAACGCCGACTGCACCATCGCGTGCGAAATCAAAGGAGAGACGCTGGGCTGCAGACAAAACTGTCACACGAACAACATGCTGTGTTTGATGGAGTGTTTGGAATGAACCATGGCCAAAATCTACTCAAACACAAGCATGCGGTCGACTGTGTATATTCGCAGGCCAGCGACAACATATCATGCTGTGGTTTAGGTTGTTTGTTTTTCCAGATAGATCTTTCAACACTGGCTTCTCATAAACTATTATCCTTACGCTATAAAAAGATTGCGTATATTTTTTTGTAAAATATTCGTGACCTTGCTGCGGCATCGTCAACAGCGAGTTTCATATTAAGCTATCATATATTGACACATAATTTGTGCTGGAACGCGTATTTGGATTCACTCATTCATATATATCACAACTCATCTTCAGATAATACCGTTATCTTAGAAGGAAACTAGTCTACTCCCAAAATGTTGATTTATTTCGCTGATTATTGTTGACCAGCCGTACAGCTAGATGAAACTCAGCGACTCGATTGAACATTTTGTTAGTTACAAATTATTAAGCATTGGAATGTATTACTGTCGTTTCATTATAATTATTGGTAACCCGAGAAAAGCGCGATGTGGTTGACATGTTGGTATGATTCGAAAATAAACATGTGTTTCGGCTGTGGATGACATATTTATTTTCCGCGTAAAGTTCAAAAGCCCTTCGAATAAAATGATAAATGGCTGTCGACAAGAGACTCTTGTCCGGTCAAGTCTTCTTTATGAGCTAGAAATTCACAATGTCAAGTCCATATTTCATTCTCCAACAAGATCAACATACACGATGTTACATCACATTATATTTACGTACTTGAACACCTCCAAGGATGTGTTGTTTGAGCTTGTAAAACATAGTATTTTCAGCTATTAGTTTATTGTATGTAAATTGGAATGATTGTTTATTTGTTTACGATATACGTGTGATTGTTATATTAATATATTAATTATGAGAATAGTCTTAATAAACTACTTAACCTATTATGTGGTGTTGTTATTAAATCAGGTTGAAGGTAAATTAAGTGTTGTTAGTAATATAATTTGTGATTCGTCAGTTGCTAACGTTATTTCCCACACCAGAATACAGCTAGCATTAATCCAAACGCCACTATGCACAGATGCATGTTAACATTACACACTCACACTATTTTAAACCAACTTTGCTTATTATACTGCTTGAGAAATTCACACCCTAGACTCACATATACGAAAATCAACGAAGCGTATACGCATGGCGAAATAAAATAAGGGTGGCACTTTAAGACATTTGCTTTTTGGTGTCCTTATCCAACGACGTGTACAAGTAACCGTTTTCTCGGACATCTAAGACGAGGCGAACACTTTGTGGGATTAGCTTTTTACAAGTGTTACCACTTTGGAAATAGACTGGAACTTAAGTTCTATGGTGCATAGCTACTTCAGTTCATCAAGCAAACCAATTCATGCTGGACTTGTCGCGCTGACATTTCGAGATTCCACTAAGTTCTATGGTGCATAGCTACTTCAGTTCATCATACAAACCAAATCATGCTGGACTTGTCGCGCTGACATTTCGAGATTCCACTTCAAGTTCCAAGATGGTAGATGAGACAAGATTTAACAAGATTTAACAAGATTGCCATCCAGAGAATTAACTCTAGATGGCCGGTGGACAAGGAAGCCCTTTGGCTTATCGTGAGTCCATCCCTTTTATCTACGTATATCCTTCCCTCCTGAGGTATGTGTCGATTTTATTTTTAAATATATTCACACTCCTAGCACCCACACAATCATCAGATAATCTGTTCCATTCATTCACAGTCCTTTGTGAAAATGAAAACTTTCTTACGTCTAATCTACACTGCTCCTTTACTAATGTAACTTCATGTCCTCTAGTCTTTATATCTTTCTTAACTAAAAACAACATATTTCTGTCAATATTTTCATAACCATTCAATATTTTAAACACTTCTATCTGATCTCCTCTCAATCTTCTGGTATCTAGTGTTGTTAAACCACATTCTTTTAGGCGTTTTTCATAACTAAGATCCCTCAGTATCATTTTAGTCGCTCTCCTCTGTACTCTTTCTAGCATATCTATGTCCATCTTGCGGTATGGCCTCCACGCTTGTATACAATATTCTAAATAAGGCCTAATTATTGTTTTGTACAGCGGTAATATTAGTGCTTTTTCTTTATATGCTATATTTCGCCTAATCAATCCAAGGATTTGATTTCCTTTTGAAGCTGCAATTCCACACTGCTCTGAAACCTTCATGTCAGCACTAATTGTCAGCACTAAGTCTTTTTCTTTTATAGTTGTACTTAGTACAGTTCCCCCCATTGTATATTCTACATATTCGTTCCCATGTCCTGCGTGAAGGCATTTACATTTCCCAAAATTGAACAACATTTGCCACTTTTCAGACCATTTGATCAACCAGTCAAGATCATCTTGTAAATGCTGTCTATCTCCATCACTTTTAATCCTTCTAAACACGTTTGTATCATTTGCAAATTTCAAAACCTTGCTAGCTATATCATCGTCCAAATAGTTTATATATATTAAGAATAATATAGGTCCCAGTACTGATCCCTGTGGAACCCCACTCAAAACTGATTTCCAGTTTGAAGCCTCCCCATCAACAACTACCCGTTGTCTTCTGTCAATCAGCCATTTTTCTATCCAGTTAATTATACCATTTCCTATGCCATGGGCCTTTATTTTAAGCAGTAATCTTTGATGTGGCACTTCGTCGAAAGCTTTTTGAAAATCTAAGTAGATGATATCTACTGGTGATCCATTATCTACCCACTTAGTGATTTCTTCAAAAAACATAACATATTTGTTAAGCATGACCTCGCTTTTAGAAACCCATGTTGAGATGGGTTTAAGAAGTTATGTTTAACAAGAAAATCCACCATGTGATCTTTAATTAGCCTTTCTAACAATTTACAAATCACCGATTTTAAACTAACTGGTCTATAATTACTTGACTTCTTTCTCGAACCTTTTTTAAATAACGGTATAATGTTTGCTTCTTTCCATTCTAAAGGAACCACTCCCTCTTCTAATGACAAGTTGAACACTGTTGCAAGCGGTATGCTAATTTGTTCTACAATTTCCAATAGTAGTTTGGGTGGAATACCATCCACTCCAGGTGATTTACTATCCTTCATAGTCCTAATTTTCTTAGCTACCATTTCTGACGTTACAATTAGTTGTCTTAAATAGTCTTATTCTGCCCCCTCGAACTTAGCCTCTGGTACTGGCAGTGAACTAATGTCTTCTCTGGTAAACACTTAATTAAAATACTCATTCAGGTCTTCTGCCATTAAGAATCCTTCTGATATTATATTTCCAGCACTATCTTCTAGAGGACCGACCCTATCCTGAACTTTCTGTTTGCTTCGAACATACGCATAACAACTCTTGCTGTCATGTTTTATATTACAAGGTAATTTATGTTCATAGCTTCTCTTTGAATTTCTAATTTCAGCTGTAGCTTGGTTTCGTGCTTCTTTATAAATGTTGTAGTCTTCGTCATTTCCAGTACGTCTATATGTCTTCCACATCATTTGTTTATACTTAATTTTTCTAATGGCTTCTCTCAACAAGTGTTTCTTTTTGGACCGTTTCCCGTGTTTTTTTAAGGGAACAAATTTGACGATGATGCTTTCAATCTCATTCTTTAAGATATTCCAGCATTTTGTTGCTGTCTTATTCTTCAGTGTGTTATTCCAGTCTATCTTTGCTAAATATTTCCTGATGTCCTTATATTTTCCTTTGTGGAAATTTCTGCTGTACTGCTTTTTACTATTCCTTTTTGATTTTACTTTGATGGTAAAATGTATCTGGTTGTGATCAGTATTCCCCAGTGGCTCACATATTCTGACTTTGTCAACTAATTCATTCTGTGAGGACAAAACTATGTCTAACACATTCTCTCCCCTGGTTGGTTCTAGCACATGTTGAGAAAGGAAACTATCTTGTACTAAAACTTAAAAATTGTGGTCCTCACTACCCATACTCTGTAGATATTTCCATTTTATATGCCCATGGTTAAAATCACCCATAATAACACAGTCAGATTTAACAAGATTTAACAAGATAGCCGCCCAGAGAATTAACTCTAGGTGGCAGGTGGACAAGGAAGCCCTTTGGCTTATCGAGATTCCGACCCTTTTATATATGTGTATCCCGCCCGTCTGAGGTATGTGTCGATTTTATTTTTAAACATATTCACGCTACTAGCACCCACACAATCAGCAGGTAATCTGTTCCATTCATTTACAGTCCTTTGTGAAAATGAAAACTTTCTTATATCCAATCTACTTTGCTCCTTTGCCAATGTAAGTTCATGTCCTCTAGTCCTTTTATCTTTCTTAACTGAGAAAAAAATATTTCTATCAATATTTTCATAACCCTTCAATATTTTAAACACTTCTATCTGATCTCCTCTCAATCTCCTGGTCTCTAGTGTTGTTAAACCGCATTTTTTAGGCGTATTTCGTAACTAAGATCCCTCAGTTTTGGTATCATTTTAGATGCTCTCCTCTGCACTATTTCTAGCATATATATGTCCTTCCTGCGATATGGCCTCCACGCTTGAATACAATATTCTAAATGAGGCCTAACTATTGTTTTGTACAGCGGTATTATTAGCTCTTTTTCCTTATACGTTATGTTTCGCCTAATTAATCCAAGGATTTGATTTCCCTTTGAAGCTGCAATTCCGCACTGCTCTGAAACCTTCATATCAGCACTAATGGTTAACCCTAAGTCCTTTTCTTTTACAGTAGTACTTAGTACAGTACCCCCATTGTATATTCTACTTCTTCGTTCCCATGTCCTGTGTGGAGGCATTTACATTTCCCAAAATTGAACAGCATTTGCCACTTTTCAGACCATTTGATCAACCTGTCAAGATCATCTTGTAAATGCTGTCTATCTCCATCACTTTTAATCCTTCTAAACACTTTTGTATCATCCGCAAATTTCAACACCTTGCTTGTTATTTCATCATCCAAATCGTTGATATATATTAAGAATAATATAGGACCTAATACTGATCCCTGTGGTACCCCACTCAATACCGATTTCCAGTTTGAAGCCTCCCCATCAACTACTACACGTTGTCTTCTGTCAATCAGCCATTTTTCTATCCAGTTTATTATACCATTTCCTATGCCATGGGCCTTTAGTTTAAGCAGTAATCTTTGATGTGGTACTTTGTCGAAAGCTTTTTGAAAATCTAAGTAGACGATATCTACTGGTGATCCCTCATCTACCCACTTAGTGATGTCTTCCAAAAAACATAACATATTTGTTAAGCATGACCTCGCTTTAAAAAAACCATGTTGAGATGGGTTGATCAAGTTTTGTTTAACAAGAAAATCCACCATGTGATCTTTAATTAGTCTTTCTAACAATTTACAAATCACTGATGTTAAACTCACTGGTCTATAGTTCTCTGACTTGTTTCTCGAACCTTTTTTGAATAACGGTATAATATTTGCTTCTGTCCATTCTAAAGGAACCACTCCCTCTTCTAATGACAAATTGAAAACTGTTGCAAGCGGTATGCTAATTTGTTCTACAATTTCCAATAGTAGTTTGGGTGGAATACCATCCATTCCAGGTGATTTATTATCCTTCATAGCCCTTATTTTCTTACCTACCATTTCCGGGGTTTAATTAATTGTCCTAAATAGTCTGAATCTGCCCCCTTGAACTTAGCCTCTGGTACTGGCAGTGAACTAATATCTTCCCTGGTAAACACTGAACTAAAGTACTCATTCAGGTCTTCTGCCAGTAAGAATCCCTCTGATATTATATTTGCAGCACTATCTTCTAGAGGACCGACTTTATCTTGAACTTTCTGTTTGCTTCGAACATACGCATAACAACTCTTGCTGTCATGTTTTATATTACTAAATAATTGTTGTTCATAGCTTCTCTTTGAATTTCTAATTTCAGCTGTAGCTTGGTTAAGTGCTTCTTTATAACTGTTGTAGTCTTCATCATTTCCAGTACATCTATATGACTTCCACATCATTTCTTTGTACTTAATTTTTCTAATGGCTTCTTTCGATAAGTGTTTCTTTTTGGACCGTTTTCCTTGTTTTTTGAAGGGTACAAATTTATCGACTATGCACTTAATTTCACTCTTTAATACATTCCAGCATTCTGTTGCCGTCTTATTTTTCAGTGTATTATTCCAGTCTATCTTTGCTAAATATTTCCTCATGTCCTTATACCTTTCTTTGTGGAAATTTCTCCTATACTGCTTTTTACTATTCCTTTCTGATTTTACTTTGATGGTAAAATGTATCTGGTTGTGATCGCTACTCCCCAGTGGCTCACATATCTTGACATTGTCAACTAATTCATTCTGTGAGGACAAAACTATGTCTAACACATTCTCACCCCTGGTTTGTTCTAGCACATGTTGAGAAAGGAAATGTATCTTGAACTAAAACTAAAAACTTGTGGTCCTCACTCCCCATACTCTGTAGAGATTTCCATTGTATATGCCCATGGTTAAAGTCCCCCATAATAATACAGTTCCGTTTGCTTACTTCCCTTATAGCGTTTTGTATTTTTTCATTCTCTTCTATGCTTATGTTTGGACTTCGATAAACTAACCCAACTGTTAACGTTGAGTTTCCTGTAACTATGTTACACCAAACAGCTTCTTCGCAATCTGCTTCTCTTTCTAATTTTATTTCATAAGCCTGAATAGATTCTTTAATATATAAAATAACTCCACCTCCCTTTCTTCCTATTCTATCTTTTCTAAACATTACATATCCTGTCAGTCCCACCATCTGATATATCGGTGGTGGTCCAGGATTCGGTTATACCTATTATATGAGGGTCAATATCTTCTACCATAATGATTAGTTCATTTTTTTTGTTTACTATACTCCTTGCATTTAAACAAACACATTTATATCCAGCTTCAGAAGAGTTTTTCACACTGTTATTTGCTGATTTATTTGTGCTGTCTTTATCTATGCCTCCATTTTCAGGCTTTTCTCTGAGTCCCCCCTGCGAATCTAGTTTAAATAGATACAACCTGTCCCACTGTCAACAGATCGCAGCAGGTTCTCTGAGAAAACTGCTGCCCCCTTTCCACTAAGATGGAGGCCATCTCTCATGTACATATCTTCCCTCCCAACAAAGTATCCCCATAAATCTGTGAATCCCAACCCCTCTTCGTCACACATCTGCTCAACTAGTGCGTTGATCGCCATCCTTTTACAGTTTCTATACGTTGCCCCTCTTCCTCCCATTATTGGCAAAATTCCTGACAGAATAACCTGTTCAACTCTCGTCTTCTGTAGCTTCCTCACTAACTGTCTATACTTCTGTACTATCGCAGTTGTTCCCTCCCTGTCTGCATTATTTGTTCCTACATGTACCAGTGTAGACCCCCCCTTGCCCATGTCCCAATACCTTCTCTACCCTATCAGTTACATGTTCAATCCTAGCCCCCGGTAAACAAACAACGATGTCCTTCCCCTCGCTCAGTGCCTTGTCCGTCTTTCTCATAATGGAGTCGCCCATAAACACCCTCTCTTTCCTCATTGCCCCCTCAATCACTGCCTTAGAATAGCTCCTTCTTCGGTTTGCATATGTCTGCTTGTTGTCTTTCCCCCCTGTCGTCTTCTCTCCTGTCACATTCTCTTCCGATCCATTCTTTCCTGTCGCTTTTTCTCTTGTCACCTTCCCTTTTATCGACTTCTCTTCTATCACATTTTCTATCACTTCCTTTCGTCCCTTCTTCGTTCGTCCCATCTCGTTTTCCTCTCTCCTCTCCCTTCCCATCTTCCCTCCCTCCTTCTCTACGGTCACTTTCTTCCCTGTCTCCTTCACGCTTGTCACGTTTTCTGTTGTCGATTTTCCAATTTCTTCCCCTCCAATCACCTTCCCTCCTCTCAATCTCCTTTCCTCAGTTTTCTTGCCACTGCTATTCTCCTTCAGTCTTGCAGTATTCTCACCTCTCTCCCTGTCGTCTCTCTCCATTCGACCTGCCTCCGTGCTAATTCCCATCTCCATTCCCTTCACAATATCTATCAACCTAACTATCTCCTTCTGCAGACACTCCACCTTCCAACACCCAATGCACTGAAAGGTGAATCCTTCCTCCATGGTTTCTGCCCATGACTTCCCACAGCCGGACAATGCAAAATCTACCCAGCTGTGGCAGTGATCGCACACCAAGTGTCGCTTTGCCTTGACTTGCCGCTTGCAAGGCGCCATATCCCGATCAGAATTTATTTAATAACTTAACTAACTTAGTCTTTATAAAGACTGTTTCCTGTGTACTACAGCACACTTTAGGTTATAAATTTCAATTACACAGCCAACTATTTATCCTGACACGAACGCTAACATTACCGGTAGTGACCTAATTTAAATACAATCAATTACGTTACGTTAGGCTGCTTTATTTATTTAGGTTACGCCGCCCGACTATCGCCCTTGCTTAATTTAACAACAATGCTACCTAATCAAAATATCTAGCAAGTACTGGCTTACACAGATATTATCTTATGTAAGTAGTTTGATGGTTGTTACTTTATCTCCTATATATTCTACCACATAATCAGGTTTGTTAAATCTTGTTTACAAATTATCGAAGCCTAAGTGAGTTACCCTATTATCACTCACTATACTAAGGTATTCTAAAATACTATAACTAACTAACTTTAAGCACAACTGCTACTCAATATATGTTTATTGCAACTTTATGAATGATATTAAGGCAAGAATAATACTTATCAATCAGTAATTCCACTTGTTTATATACTTTTCTGCACCACCAATTTCTACGATCTATCTCCGCCAAGTATAGCCTCGAAGTTGTTGCGATAGTCTTAGCGACAGAAAGCGACATATGTCGGCGAATGCGGCGAAGATCACGGATATGATAAAAACAGCAACGGCACGTTTGGGATATGTGTTGTCTGAAATTGAAGTCGCAATCAAAGGTCACTGCTAGATTCCGTACTGATGCTGCTGGTGTGATAGTTTGACTCAGGATGCATGTTGGAAAAAAGTCATTTAGTTTACCTCGCTGCGTTGGAGTACCAATGATGAGGAATTCAGTTTTGTCTGCATTTAACTTTAATTTACTATCGGTCATCCATGAAAAAACATATTGGAGACAATCGTTGAGTCGGTTTAGAGAATGACTTGTATCGGGCGTGGCCAAGGAAATGTAGATCTGTGTGTCATCTGCATAAAGGTGATGATCCAAGTTATGACTTTGGATTACAGAGCTGAGTGGCGTAGTGTAGAGAGTGAAAAGCAAAAGCCCAAGAACGGAACCCTGGGGAATGCCACATGAAGTGGGAAGTGAGGTTGAAAAGTAATTATCTATCTTTATACATTGATGTCTATTGGTTAGATATGAAGAAAACCAGGTCAGAGCTGTGTCAGATATGCCATACCACAATGATAAACGTTTGACAAGAGTGTTGTGATCAATGGTATCAAAGGCGGCAGACAGATCAAGCAAGGTAAGTGCAGTTACTTTGCCTTTATCAATGTTTAATATAACATCATTGTGTACTTTTAGGAGAGCAGTCTCAGTAGAATGAAATTGTTTGTATGCTGATTGGAGCACACTGGATAAGCAAGTTGAGCTAATATGACGCCTTAGACGGCTTGCTACGACTTTCTCAAGTATCTTAGAAATAAAGCTAAGATTAGAAATTGGCCTATAATTTTTTAAATCATCTTTTGGCAGAGAAGTTTTCTTGAGAACAGGATTTACATGTGCGTGTTTAAAATCATCTGGGAATTTACCCGAACTTAGTGATAAATTTATGATATTCGTTAGTGTACCAAGTAAAGAGTCAAGACATGCATTTAGTAGTATGGTTGGTAATGGATCGAGATCGCATGACTTATTTGGGGAGGACATTATTATTTTCCTCACTTCATCAACTGTGGCTGGCTCAAACAATACAAGTGGAGAATTTACTTGTCCACATTTACAGTACTTAAAGTGTGACATGGAAAAGCAGAACGTATAAGACTTATTTTATCTTTGAAATGACTAGAAAACGAGTCACACAGAGATTTGACTGACACATGACTAGGTAGAGATGGAGGCGGCCGTCTATGTAAAATATGATTTATGCAGTTCGATAGCTGACGTGGGTTATCAGAGTTACTCGAGACCATGTTTGTGTAATAATTTGATTTAGCTTTGGCCATTTGTCTGTTGCAGTAGTGACACTGTTTAGAATATCGTGATCTGTCCAAAGGCGAGCGTGATTTGCGCCATACACGTTCAAGATAGCGCCGGCGCTTTTTAGATTGTAGAATTTCAGGAGTCATCCATGGAGCATGTGGCTTTTGGGACACATATTTAGATCTCAGGGGTGCATGTTTATTAAGTAAATCTTTGAGTACTTGACAGTACTGTCGACACACATCTGACAGATGTTCTTTGGGTTTACTGATGAGATCGGATTTAAGGATGTCTGTCATTAATGCGGCAATGTCAATCTTATGGATCGGTCGGTAAAACACTTTGTTTTTGGACTCTACGGGAATTCTAGGAACTTTGAGATCAGCAATGACAGTGTGGTGGTCTGATAAACCATCTGAAGCAGTAGGTGTCTGAATATTGTTACAATCTGAGCGGGTGATTAACAGATCGAGCCAGTGGCCATGTATGTGTGTTGAGAAGGTAACATGTTGTTTCATGTCATAGGATGCCAGAATGTCATTAAATGTACTTGTTGTTGATAAAGGTGTGTCCAGATGAAGATTAAAATCACCGAGTATATAAAATTCTGAATAAATAGTTGCCAGATTTTCAAGTAGATCCTGGAATTCTTCAAAGAAATGGGCAGGGCGATAAATGCACACAAAATAAGCACAGAAAGATGAATCGGAAATTTCGGCACAGATGGCCTCAAAGCTGGAGTAATCAGGGTTTGAATGCAAATTAACTTTGAACTGTTTTGAGACGAGAAATCCAACACCACCACCTCGTCCAACTGAACGTGGGCGATGATGGAAGGTGAAACTGGAAGGAGAAATGTCAGCAATGCATGCAGCTGTGTCATGTGGTCTGAGCCAGGTCTCAGTGACTGCAAGGATGTCTATTGTCTTGGAAGTTAATAAATCGGTAAGCGAGGCTGTTTTGTCTCGAATAGATCGAACGTTAGTGGTGGCTACTCGAATATTGCGCCTGATAGAAGGTCCAGGATTAAGACTTACATCTCCTGTTAGTAGTAAAATAATTGCCAATTTAAACGTTGGCTTAGAGCGGGGGATTGGCAGTAAATTTCTATTAAAGCAAAGATTAAGACATGGCAAACTGTGAAGATGTGACAAGAAATGTTGTGTTCTCATGTACTGAGAAACTGTTAAAATGACAGCCGACCGTTGGGGACTAAGTGGCTTGCATAGCGTAAAATCGTGACCTCTCGAACCAGCAGAACAGGATAAAAAATAAAACACACAATAAAAATGCTGGTGACATTGTCTTTCCTCGAAATGGTGAAGAATAAAATGATAATGTCTCATAAAAATAATAAATAATTGAAAATAATAAAATATTCTAAAACTGTATAATTGTACTAAAAATAATGTAAATTTATAGGTTATTAAAGAGTGGGTTGGCGATAATCAATGGCAATATTACAGGTCGTATGATTGTTCGCGCTCAGCAGGCCTGTGCAAAGTAACAAGACGTTTAAAAAGAACGTCTTGTTGAAAAGGCCTGTTAGAATATAGTTTATAAGGGGACTGCCCCTACCATAGTATGTTGTGTACGTAAGCCTGCTAGCGCGAAAATCAAATCGACCTGTATTATCGCCCAACTAATTTAAGTACAAGATTTAACAGCGTTGGTGGTGACAATTTATAAAATGTTTGTTTAAGCAAACAGTGCAATACGTTGACACTAATTCTACACTAGTGTCACAGACAAAATTAAACGTTAAATTGCAAAAATGATTTTGAATCACGCAGTGACAAAATAAACAAGTACCACCTTACGCCACCTAGCGACCAACCCAAGTTACTGATAACAAGTCCCAAGCCATCAATGCATCTGCTGACTGATTTCACGAGATGTTGTAGGCCCTGGGTGGAGTTAGAGAGGGCAGCAATGTCATCAGCAACGTTCAGGTCTGATAAACGCTCCTCCTTAACCCACACAATCCCTTCATTGCCTGTTGTTAATAACCGCATGATACCGTCGATGGCAAAGGCAAAGAGAAAGGGGAAAGAATGCAGCCTTGTCTAACACCAGTCATCATATGGAACAAGTCGATGTACCCATCTTCTGTTTTTATACAACATCTCGAGTTTTCATATATATTCTCGCTTGCTGTTACAAACGTTTGTGGGATTCCATTCGTGGCTAATAGTTTCCACATGGTCGTTCTTTGGATGCTGTCAAACGCGTGGTGAAGTCTATGAAACTGATTGCGAGGGGTAACTGGCACTCTTGACATTTCTCAATAATGCGTCTGAGTGTGAACATCTTCTCAGCACAAGAGCGTTTGGGCCAAAACCCTGCTTGTTCCTCAGGCAATACTCGGCAGTCTGATACTGGCGACGGGGAAGACAGGAGAAGCAGAATGGAGTTACAACAGTCACAGAAGATGGAAAAATGAGAAGTGAGTGTAATCGTACAATAATCGTCAAGACATTGGGTCCTAAATGGACCCGGTGGATGAACAGTTTCGAACTTTTCGCAGACGGTAAAAAAGACTGGTAATTTAATAGTTAGACGATGTTGTTGCAAACGATGTTGTGCTACGACAGAGAAGTGCAGGACATTTTCGAAATTCTCGCTAAACAGGAGAACGACACCATTACGACGAAGCGGTAAATGCATTGAATAGCTATTTCTTTACACGAGTTACAGTTGCCCGCCAGACTGTCCATGAACTGAAACCAAAAGAAGGTGAGACAACACAACAGTTTGCTACCAGGCTTAAAAAAAGCAGAGCACGGTGTCGAGACTAATATCAACATTCGTGACGCTATAGTGTGGAAGTGCCCAGTAGTAGGAAGGTGTTTTGTAATACGTGTCGGGGGGGGTGCCGAATTCCAAGATGGCGCCTGTCACACGACTCGCCGCCTGTCACACGACCCGCCGCCTACCGGAAAGAACTGGACCTAACCCGACCCTAGACCTATCTAACGGATAGAAGTGGAAGTAGTATAACCATGTGATGGGACCGGAGTACTTAAGGAGAAATTCCAAGATGGCGCCTGTTATTTGACCTGTCACGGAGTCATAGACGTATGGTATATCTTCTGAATGCATGACAGAATGATTGCAAACGTGTATAAATAAAACCAACAACATATTGTCAATGTAGGAAACGTTCTAGCTGAAAAAAGTGGAAGTAGTGAATTTGTATGTACTCATATAATTACATCACCAGATGCCTCGCGCCGTCGCCATTGATCACGCAGTTCGGTCCACGGAATGTGACAAGTCATTGTTTGCAGTGCGTACGGAATGATTTGAACGTAACAAACGGACGATATATATAGATAGGATTAGTATGCAGAAAAAATGAGACACCAATTATGAAAACAGCCAGGAAAAAAATAACAACTATGCCGGCGTCTCGTACCGGAAACAGACACCAATTAGCAAAGACAGAAATAAAGTCTGGAGTCTCGTGACATGTAGGATATCCGTCATTTCATAAATCAGACACCAAGTCACAGGTATCTATTTGTGTGTATGTATGTAGTCACGTGAGTGAATGTAATGCCGCCTGGTGGAGTATATTGGAGGTAGTGCTTCCTGCTGAGAATTGGGTCATGAGGGACTGGAAATATATCAACAGATACGTTAAAATATATACAGGATGGCTATACAAAACACAGACATTGACCCACCTCGTCTGTACGAGGTACAGTCGATTGGAATACAGTAGTGATGTTACCAGACACCGCGTTGCTAGGCAACGAGACAAGAGGTCAACCTAGGCCGAGGACGAGAGAGGGGACAGATAAGGATGGAACAGTAAGTCAACACGAGAAAGGGAGAAGTGATACCGGATGATGTAACCAGACACCACGTTGCTACGCGACACGATAATAGGTTAAACCAGGGCAACAGACGGAGACAGATAAGAAAGGACTCTGGAACATCATACAAACAGCTGTGTCGGGAAGTGTAGAATGAGCACGCTTCAAAGTAGGTCATGTATTAGTATATATTAGGTATTATTAAAACTATTTATAAAATGGTTGAACACTTACGTCCACTCCGATGCAGTGCTGTCACCGCTGGTGCTTATGTCACTGCAGACATCGTCTTCATTGCTAAAAAAAGTTGTGTGTGTGGTGTGCGTGTGTTGAGCGCGTGTTATATGCGTGTTGTATGTGTGTTGTATGTGCGTGTTGTGTGTATGTATGTTGTATGCGTGTTGTATGTGTGTGCTGTGTGTGTTGTATATGTATTGAGTGTATGTGTATTGTGTGTGTTGTGTGTGTTGTGTGTGTTGTGTGTGTGCGGTGTGTGGTTGTGTGTTTTGCGTGTGTTGCGTTTGTTGTGCGTATGTGTATTTTGTGGGTGTGAGTGAATGTGTTGTGCGTGTGTAGCATTTTTGCTATTTCTGGATGTCTAAATCTACTTTCCTGAGGTTTAATTTTATAAATGAGGAAGGTCAAGCCAGTAGATAGACATATTGTTAACCAACCGCCTTAGTTACGTAATTACAGCAATTCGGTTGCAGATGCGCTCAGTGAAGCGTGGTATTCTGTTGCTAGTGTTTCTAGGCAAGCAGGTGGTTTCACTGTAATCGTAGAGAGGGTGTTCCACAATGCCTAGTTTGAATAGTATATTGCATTAGCCAATAGAAATTATGGAAAACTGTCATATGATGTGTAATTAGGTCTGCTTATATAAACGTTTGTCTGTTGTACGCATTTCGCCATCTGGGCGCTGGCGAAGGACTGGGACAGATCCAGGGTTGAACTAGACAGGTTGCCCTGCTGCCAAGAGAATGACAAGGAAAGTCGTAAAGCGTGGTGGGAATCGTTAACGTGGGTTACGTTCCCAAGCTTTTGTGTGTGTGTAATATTCAGTGTCCAGAGTGACTATTCGATCGAACTTCGAAGAAACCATGCCGCCACGTCAGCAGTACTTTGAGACAACGTTCCGGTCGGCCTCAACGTATTTGCGTCGATGAGCGATAATCGCGACTCGCTCACCCAGCACGGGCCATCCTCGAACAGCGGTGTCACAGCGATATCGTCAGAAAGCTTGACCGAATGCGACTCGTAGCGGCCGGCGGTAAACGTATTCTGCCAGGCTTCGTTATTCGCGCGAACCCGTTCATCCGACTTCTCGATCGTTTGCGACAAAACAAGACCTTTCGAATTCGTAGCGGCAGGCGGTAAGTGTCTACTGCCCGGCTTCGTCTTTCAGTTGAACGTATTCAACTGACTTCGCAATCGTTTGCGACCGTGCGATCATTGAACGGACGCGACTCGAGAATTCGCGGCGTACGACGGCAATCGTCAAGTGCCCGGCACCATCTCTCGTGCGCCCGAGATACACCGTTCTAATTGTGTTCTGAGCTCGGCGTGTTGACTTCAACAAAAGTTCGTATATATTCGAGATGGGACTAGCCCAGTATAAATGTTTATTTTCTGAATGAACGTATCTATTATGTGCTGTATTATGATTAGTAGTTATCTGTGGGTTTTGAAGTGAGGTATTATTACCCATGAAGTATTCACATATATATATATATATATATGTGTGTGTGTGTTGTAACATATTACTGTAATGAGAGTCCGCGAGGACTAGCTTATACTGTGTATTTATATTATGGGAGTTATTCTTAGATAACACTTGGCGCCTAGTGTATGGTCGTATAGCGGTATAATCCACTGTAGAAAGGAAATAGAATTTGATAATCGAAAGATTCAGTGTTATTGTTTATTATGTTCTATTAAGATTTGGTTACGGGATTTCTTTATTTTGTTTATTTTGTTAATCGAGATATTTACCAAAAGGAAGATATCTTGTAATAAAGTATTACATTTTCCTCGTTCTTTGTTGCTTGTTCACGATCACCGTTCTTTCTCATATGCGTTGACCTTGATATATAAGACCCCTACTAGACTGAGCCATCTAGTGTACGGAGACCTCGCTAATCCGTGACAGTGTGTCGTGGGGGATTGTTGTGTGGGTATCTTGTGTGTTGTGTCTTGTATGTGTGTTGTATGTGTCTTGTATGTGTTTGTAGCGCCGTGGTGCAGTGGCTAGAGCTTCGGACTTTCAACCGAGAGATCCCGGGTTCGAATCCTGTGCGGCGGTGTCGAACCTTGGGCAAGTTATTTTACTATACGTTGCTCCAGTTCACTCAGCTGTATGAATGAGTACCTGGCTATAGTAATATAATAATTTTGCTTCACTTAAGCTACTATATCTTTTTTGTTTCGACATGTCAACTGTGGTTGTAACTATTCAATTAACGGTTAATATTTTGGTGCTTCTCACTTCATTAAGATATTTTATGGTTGTTCAAGTACCGATAAAATATTATGTATTTTTTTATTATCAAATTATCTCTCTCTTCAACACAAATGGTTGACGGGGAAGCTTTTCTAGAAAACTGTGGGGGTATTGAACAAAACTCATTGTGCCATTTATTAAATACTCTGAACAACGATACTGTCAACGCTGATAATGAACATGAAATAATTAAACACTCGCCGTATTATGATGACCTTAGTTTAAATAACCTATTCTTAAATAAAGGAAATATCTTTAATATCCTAAGTTTAAATTGCCAAAGCATTAATGCAAAGTTTGATCAGACCAACATTAAATTGCAAGAGTGCTATTTGCTTACAAGAAACGTGGCTATCAGATAATTCAGATACATCACGCTTTATGATTAACGGTTACACTCTAATTTCGCAAGGTAAAATATGTACCGCGCATGGATGATTAGCCATTTATCTATGCAACATATATGATTATAATTCAATAAACATCTATCAGAATTCACAAGTATGGGAAGGTCAATTTATTGAAATTACAGGAAAGCGACTTGACAAAAAAGTTATATTAGGAAATATATATAGACCACCCGGGCGTAACAACGAAACATGTCATACATTTATTAATGAATTTATCCCTTTACTTGATCATCTTCAAAAATGTAAAAGTGAAGTCATAATTGATGGTGATTACAATATTGATTTACTGCAAATTAAAGAAAATGCAATATTTTGTGAATATTTTGATTTTATTGTTGCTCAAGGTTTTTTCCCAAAAATTACACTACCCACCAGGCTTTTGAATAGAAACTGTACGCTTATAGATAATTTCCTATGTAAGCTATCACATGGCTTCTCACAGGCAACTGCTGATGTATTAATAAACACAATATCAGATCACCTACCATACTTCATATTTTTAGATTATCTTGAGCCAAAGCGTGTAAATGCCACCAAATCAATTAGAATCCAAACTTGGAATACAGCAGCGATAGATACGTTTAAAACTGAAATAAATAATGCAGGTATTTGTTACATGCTAAACACAACTAACCTTGCCAATCCAACTGACAATCTCAACATACTTAATGAAGTAATATCCAGGGCAAAAGATAAACACTTGCCAGTACGTACGATCAAATTCAATAAGCATAAACACAGCAAGTCTCAGTGGATCACAAATGGTATAATCCGGTCAATTACTTACAAAGATAAACTATACATGAAACTAAAACAAACACCTGCAGATTCCGAGATTGATATAAATCGTAAAACTAACTTAACCACTTACCAAAGAATTCTGAAAAAACTCATTCGTAATGCAAAAAAAACATATTATCAAAATGTTTTTGAAAAATGTAAGAATGACATTAAGCAAACATGGTGTACTATTAAAGAAGTTATTAATCGGACTTCGAAGAAATTGGAATTTCCTGATCATTTTTTGATTGACAATAAAGTTATAAGTGATACCAATGTCATTGCTAACAAATTTTTTTTTTTTTTTTTTACAAATATAGAACCTAAACTAGCAGCTGAGATAACTAATATATACAACGCAAATTTCATGGATTACCTACATAATCCGATACTACATAATTTCACATTCAAACCAATTTCTGACGAAACCATCACAAACATATTAGATAGCTTAAAACCTAAACCTAGTTGTGGCAATGATGGCATTTCCACTAAATTATTAAAAGTAATAAAATAAGAAATTTGCAAACCCCTCACCATCATAATTAATCAGTCACTAGCAACTGGCATTTTTCATGACCCCCTAAACATTGCAAAAGTAATACCACTTTGTAAAAAGGCGACAGGACATCACTTGATAACTGTCGTCCAATCTCCATATTACCATCAATCTCCAAAATCTTTGAAAGAGTAATGTTCAATAAAATTGACATGTACTTCTCATCTCATAATTTATATTACAATGGACAGTATGGTTTTAGAGATAAACACTCCACTCAATTAGCTGCACTTGAACCCTTTGACAGAATATCTCAGGAACTTGATCAAGGTATGACTCCAATCAATGTGTACCTTGATTTGTCAAAAGCGTTTGACACCCTTAACCATAATATTTTGTTATCTAAATTACAATTTTATGGTTTACAAATTCAGCGTTAGAATTTTGCAAAAACTACTTATCGAACAGGAAACAGTTTGTTCAGATTAATAACGCTAAATCGTCAGAAGCCGATATAACAATGGGTGTACCCCAAGGCTCAATATTGAGTCCTTTATTGTTCATAATATATATGAATTATATTATCCGCTCTAGTAATTCATTTAAGTTCATAATGTTTGCAGATGACACCACATTATTCACTATACTAAAGTCAAATGGACACCATGATATTTACAACGAAAGACTAAACATTGAATTAGAACAAATAAGTATTTGGCTCAAAATGAATAAACTTTCACTAAATGTTAAGAAAACAAAAGCCATGGTATTTCATATGCCACAAAAAAAGGTTCAGCTTCCTCTCCTTCGAATAGCTCAATCAAATATTGAATATGTAGATAATTTTAATTTTCTCGGTATCACTATTAACAAACACTTAAATTAGGCTAGTCATACTGATGCACTGACTTCAAAAATTTCCAAAATAATTGGAGTATTAAATAGTCTCAAACATATCCTATCAATCAACATCCTGAGAACAATCTATAACTCCCTAATCGTATGCCACCTCAGTTATGGAGTGTTGGTATGGGGGTCTCAGAGTAACCTAAATAATAAAATTATCAAACTACAGAAAAGAGCAGTTATAATTATAACTGCTAGTCATTACCTGGCTCATAGTGATCCAATTTTTAAGAGACTTTACATCTTAAAGCTTGATGACATACATTAAATTCAACTACTCAAATTTATTTACAAATTGATCAACAAGTAGCTGCCTGATTATTTCAATCAAAACCTACTCTTATTCAATACCCAGCGCCATCAACATGCTACTAGGGCATACACAAATGTATTTATCCCTAGAGTAAATCACGATTTCGCCAAAAGAAACATCACATTCAGCATAGCAAAGCTATTCAATAATTCTCCTGATATCATTGTTAATAAAATATTCACACACAATATCCATGGATTCTCCACCTATATCAAAAGATACATTATTGAAAGATATCCGAATGCTTGTGCTATTATTAACTGTTATATATGTGGAAGATAATTAACTAAAATTTATTGTAATGTCTGTTGATGCATTTTGTGATTTGTATAATGTCTCATTATATGCGTATATGTACACACACACACACACATACACACACAAACACACACACACACACACACACACACACACACACACACTTATATATATATATATATATATATCTACATATATATGACAGCTACTGGACGTATTTTGATTATATTTTTTTCGATGACATGTTCATGTATTACCAGTTAAATTACTTACTAAACATACTATTATTATACTATAATTATTATGTAAGATGGCTCTCGTGGCAGCGGCATTTAAATGCCTTAACGGGAGTCTCCTGACTGATTGTATATACTCTATTATAACATGTATTTGTAATTATTGGTCTAATAAATTTCATTTCATTCGTTCATTCATTCATTCCCAGAGAAGTCGAGAAGGTGTTCGATTGTGCAGTCTGCCAGGGAGTAAAGTGTAAAGCGATTTGAGCAGTCCTGAGGACTGGATACAGCGCTATATAAGAACTTACCTTTACCTTTTTACTTTTATGTGTCTATTGTATGTCTGTTGCATGTGTGTTTGTATGTATGCAGTGTGTTGTATGTGTGAGTGCAATGTGTTGAGTGTGTGTGTGTGGTGTGAGGTGTGTGCGTGTCATATGTGTGTTGTACGCGTGTTGTATGTGTTTGTTGTATGTGTGTTGTAGGTGTGTGTTGTGTGTATGTGCGTGTGTTGTGTACGTGTTGTATGTACGAGCGTTTGAAGGTGGTCTACAAGTGTTGTATGTGTGTTGTGTGTAAGTGTGTGTATTTGTTGGATGTGTGTTGCATGTGTGTTGTATGTGTGCAATGAGTATTTGTGGGTGTTTTGTGTGTTGAATGTGTGTTTGTTGTGTGTGTGTGTTTGTGTGTGTGTGTGTGGTTGTGTGTGTGTGTGTGTGTGTGTGTGTGTGTGTGTGTGTGTGTGTGTGTGTGTGTGTGTGTGTGTGTGTGTGTGTGTGTGTTGTGTTGTATCTGTGTTGTATGTTGTGTGTTGTATGTGTGCGGGTATGTGTGTTGTATGTATGTTGTATGAGTGCTGTGTGTGTGTGTTGTGTGTGCGCGTTGTACGTCTGCTTGTATGTGTGTTGTATGTATGTGTGAGTGTTGTGTGTGAAGGTGGTCTACAACTGTGTGAAAGTGGTCTACAAGGGTGTGAAGTTGGACAACAAGTGTGTGAATGGAGTCTAAAATTGTGACGTGTGTGAATGTGCTCTACAATAGTGTGAAGGTGGTATACAAATGTGTGTGTGAAGTTGGTCTACAAGTGTGCGAAGGCGGTCTACAAATCTGCAAAGGTGGTCTACAAATGTGTGAAGGTGGTCTACCTGTGAATGTGCTCTACAAGTGTGTGAATGTGGTCTACAAATGTATGTAGGTGGTCTACAAGTGTGCGAAACTGGTCTAAAAGCGTGCAAAGATGGTCTACAAGTGTGCGCATGTGGTCTACAATTGTGCGAAGTTGGTCTATACGTGTACGAAGTAAATGTGTGAAGGTGGTCTACAGGTGTGCGGAGGTGGTCTGACTGTGTGTGTGTGTGTGTGTGTGTGTGTGTGTGTGTGTGTGTGTGTGTGTGTGTGTGTGTGTGTGTGTGTGTGTGTGTGTGTGTGTGTGTGTGTGTGTGTGTGTGTGTGTGTGTGTGAAGTTTATGAATGTGCTCTACAACTGTATGAAGGTGGTATGCAAGTGTGTGTATGAGTGTGAAGGTGGTCTACATGTGTGCGAAGGTGGTCTACCTGTGTGTGAATGTACTGTACAAATGTGTGAAGGTGGACTACAGGTATGTGAAGGTGGTCTGCCTGTGTGTGTGAAGTGTACGAATGTGCTCTACACGTGTATGAAGGTGGTCTACAAGAGTGCGTAGGTGGTCTACCTGTGTGTAAAGTGTGTGAATGTGCTCTCCACTAGTGTGGGAAGGTGGTCTACTAGTGTGGGAAGGTGGTTTACAAGTGTGTGAAGTTGATGTTCAAGTGTGCGAAGGTGGTCTACAAGTGTACAGAGGTGGTCTACAAATGTGCGTCTCCAGTCTATACGTATGCGAAGGTGGTCTACCAGTGTGCGAAGGTGGTCTACCTGTGTGTGAAGTGTGTGAATATGCTCTATAAGTGTGTGTAGGTGGTCTACAAGTGTACGAAAGTGGTCTACAAATGAACGAAGGTCTACAAGTGCGTGAACGTGGTCTATAGGTGTGCGGAGGTGGTCTACATGTGTGCAAAGGTGGTATATTTGCTCTGCAAATGTGTGAATGTGGTGTACAAGTGTGTGAATATGGTCTACATGTGTGTAAAGATGGTTTACAAATGTGCTCAGGTGGTCTACATGTGTGCAATGTTGGTCTACAAATGTGCGAAAGTGATCTACAATGTGCGCAGGTGGTCTACAAGTGTGTGAAGGTGGTCTACAAATGTATTGTGGTGCCTCTAAGTGTGTAAGGATGGTCTACAACTGTGCGAATGTGGTCTACCTGTGTGTGAAGTGTTTGACGGTGGTCTACAAGTGTGTGAACGTGGTCTACAAGTGTGCGAATGTGGTCTACAAGTGTACAAAGGTGGTCTACCAGTGTGTGAAGTGAATGAATATGCTCTACAAGTGTGTGAAGATGGTCTACAAGTGTACGAAAGTGGTCTACAAGTGTACGAAGGTGGTCTACAAGTGTGTGAAAGTGGTCACAGGTGTGCGGAGATGGTCTACATGTGTACAAAGGTGGTCTACCTATGTGTGAATGTGCTCAGCAAATGATTGAATGTGGTCTACAAGTTGTGAATATGGTCTACTAGTGTGAGAAGATGGTTAACAAGTTTGCTCAGGTGGTCTATATGTGTGCGATGTTAGTCTACAAATGTGCGAAGGTGGTCTACAAGTGTGTAAAGGTGGTCTACAAATGTATTGTGGTGCCTCTAAGTGTTTGGCGGTGGTCTACAAGTGTGTGAACGTGGTCTACAAGTGTGCGCAGGTGGTCTACAAGTGTAAGATGGTGGTTATAAGTGTGTGAAGGTGGTCTATAAGTCTCTGAATGTGGTCTACCTGTATGTGTGAAGCTGATCTACAAGTACATGAAGGTGGTCTACAAGTGTGTGAATGTGGTCTACCTCTGTGTGAGGTGTTGTGAGCGTGTATTGTACGTGTGTTGGACATGTGTTTTACGTCTGTTGTACATGTGTCCTGCTTCTGTTGTGCGTCTATTTTGTATATGTTGGGTGTTTGTTGGGTGTCTGTTGTACGTGTGTTGTGCGTCTGTTCATGTGTTTTGCGTGTTTTGGGCGTGTATTGTACATGTGTTGGGAGTTTGTTGTGTGTATGTTGTCAGTATGCTGAACATCTGTTTTGCGTTGTGCGTGTGTTGGGCCTGTTTTCGTTGTCTGTCGGGTGAATATTGTTCGTCTTGTGTGTGTGTGTGTGTGTGTGTGTGTGTGTGTGTGTGTGTGTGTGTGTGTGTGTGTGTGTGTGTGTGTGTGTGTGTGTGTGTGTGTGTGCGTGTGTTGTGCTTATGTTGTGCGTGTGTTTTACGTCTGTTGGGCGTTTGTTGTGTGTCTGTTTTGGGTGTGTTTTGCGAGAATTTTGCGTGTGTTGGGATTGGGTTGGGTGTCTGTTGGGCGTACGTTGTGGGTATGTCGTGCGTTTGTTGTGCGTCTTTTGTGTTTTGGGTGTATTGTACGTGTGTTGGGCCTGTGCTGGGAGTCAGTTGCGTTTATTGTGCGTCCGTTGTATGTATGTTACGTGTCTGTTAGTGTTTGTTGGGAGCTGTTTTGCGTGTGTTGTGCGTCTTTTATGCGTATGTTCTGCGTCTGTTGTGCGTCTCTTGTCCGTCTGTATTGTGTGTGGTTTGCTTTGGTTGTGCGTGTGTTGTGCGAGTATTGTGCATGTTTTGGGAATGTATTATAGTCTGTTGTACATGTGTTGTGCTTCTGTTGTGCGTCTATTTTTCAAGTGTTGTTATGTCAACAGTCGCTAGGGCCGCTCACTAACCGGAAGTGAGTCAGCATGTTAGGTCCCTGAATTTCATGCAGACTGATTTACTGCTCATAATCCTGATACGATTACAGACGGTCTAGCTGTCCATCGTTTCCTTCGTCCCTTCATGCACCCACTAAGAAGCGTTGATGGACACCCCAAACCACCCGAAAGCCGTATTTGATATCCAACCCTTCTAAAAAGTCGTCCAACCCGCCCGTACGTGATATCCAACCCGCCAGTACCGTGTGGAGGTGCTACCTACTCCCGGTCACGTGACTACAACGACGTCAACATCGGAAGTTGAGTCAGCAGTTGCGTGGTTGCTTTGAACGAAAGTACAACAACAATGGCGGCGGCGAGGGGCGTCGGCCCCCCCGGAGGCGAGGAAAAACACATATGCCATGCCACACACCCCGCCCCCTGCGGGGAAAACACATATGCCTTGCCACACACCCCGCCCCCGGCGGGGAAAACACATATGCCATGCCATACACCCCGCCCCCTGCGGGGAAAACACATACGCCTTGCCACACACCCCGCCCCCGGCGGGGAAAACACATATGCCATGCCATACACCCCGCCCCCGGCGGGGAAAACACATATGCCTTGCCACACACCCCGCCCCCGGCGGAGAAAACACATATGCCATGCCATACACCCCGCCCCCACTTCCGGCGGGGCCGACGCCCCCTCACCGCTGCCGCTGTCGCCGCCGCCGCCACTGTTGTACTGCGCGCACACACACACACACACACACACACACACACACACACCGCACACACACGGAACCCACACAATACACGTACACACAATACATATACAACACACACAGCACACACATACAACACGCATACAACATACATACACACAACACGCACATACAACACACATACAACACGCATATAACACGCGCTCAACACACGCACACCACACACACACAACTTTGTTTAGCAATGAAGACGATGTCTTCAGTGACATAAGCACTAGCGGTGACAGCACTGCATCGGAGTGGACGTAAGTATTCAACCATTTTATAACTCCTTTTAATAATACCTAATATATACTAATACATGACCTACTTTGAAGCGTGCTCATTCTACACTTCCCGACACAGCTGTTTGTATGATGTTCCAGAGTCCTTTCTTATCTGTCTCCGTCTGTTGCCCTGGTGTAACCTATTATCGTGTCGCGTAGCAACGTGGTGTCTGGTTACATCATCCGGTATCACTTCTCCCTTTCTCATGTTGACTTACTGTTCCATCCTTATATGTCCCCTCCCTCGTCCTCGGCCTAGGTTGGCCTCTTGTCTCGTTGCCTGGCAACGCAGTGTCTGGTAACATCACTACTGTATTCCAATCGACAGTACCTCATACAGACGAGATGGGTCAATGTCTGTGTTTTCAATAGCCATCCTGTATATATGTTTTAACGTATCTGTTAATATATTTCCAGACATGTCCCTCATGACCCAATTCTCAGCAGGAAGCCCTACCCCCAATACACTCCACCAGGCGACACTACATTCACTCACGTGACTACTTACATACACACAAATAGATACCTGTTACTTGGTGTCTGATTTATGAAATGACGGATATCCCACATGTCACGATACTCCAGACTTTATTTCTGTCTTTGCTAATTGGTGTCTGTTTCCGGTACGAGACGCTGGCATAGTTGTTATCTGATTTATACGCGTTTGCAATCATTCTTTCATGCATAGAAGATATACCGTACGTCTACGACTCAGCGACAGGTCAAAGAATAGGCGCCATCTTGGAATTTCTCCATAAGTACTCCGGCCCCGTCACATGGTTATACTACTTCCACTTTTATCCGTTAGATAGGTCTAGGGTCGGGTTACGTCCACTTCTTTCCACTAGGCGGCGGGTCGTGTGACAGGCGGCGAGTCGTGTGCAAGGCGCCATCTTGGAATTTGTCAATGGGGCACCGGCACCCCCCTGATACGTATTACAAAACCCCTTCCTACTACTGTGCCCATCCAGCTATACCAAACGTAGGTTAATGGAAAAATGAGAAGCATTAAAGGGAATAAAAATATATATTGCTTGAATTTATGTTATATTACATCCTGCTATCTATTTCCACGTCCACCATGCCAAAAAAATCAAAAAATTCTATGAATTAGAAATTCCACATTTTATGCTGTACATCCGGACATTTTCGAATATCCATATTTTTGGCGCGCTTTTCGGGATGCCGAGATGTGACGTCACTTATGATTCAAACTCGCATCAGGCCGACCCTTTCCATGCATTCAAAGCATGTTTACAAGTATAGCTTTTGGGTCGAAACGAGCGTCAGAATGAGTTATTGTGTAATTTTCCGACGTAATACAAACACTAGTCATCATAGAGGAACAAACAGTTATCTTACGGTTCCACATGAATCCAATTTTATTCAAAACAACGTATGCGAATGGGCCTACAAGTCGACTAGGTTTCGCCGAGCTTGGGCTCGTTTTCAGAATAATTATATCGAATGCAACCAACGGGAGATAATCTACACCAATAAACATACATAGCAAACATATATTGTATCCAGCTACATAAAGTAACGTGTATAATCTCATAATATAACTAGAATATCGATATATGAAGGAGTTGTACACTTTACCATAACAACTTAAATTAGTTAGAGAGTTTCCGCTGGTCCCGCTAGCTCATTGGGTAGGCGCGTTTGTTACTTGACATATATTTTACAATCGGGCGACGCCGGTTCAATCCTGACAGCATGCAATCTATTGATTTTCTTTAAACTTTTTTTGTTTATGTTTTCACGAAGTAATGTAAACCAAATCATTTAGTATACTATGATGCACTGTTTGTAAATAATTTATATTTTGTAGTAATTATTTATTCGCCACAAAAATGAAAATATGGTCATTATATAACGATGTTTCTAAATTTTATTTATCCAAACAAATATAATGTAATGGATATCTAATTTATTAATTGTAAATATATTGTATAGTAATATATTGTAATTATATATGTGAAAACAGATTGTGATCTGTCTGGATAAATACAATTTAGAAACATCGTTGTATATAATGACCATATTTTCAATTTTGTGGCGAATAAATAATTACTAAAAAAAAATAAAAAAAATATTTACAAACAGTGCATCATAGTATACTAAATGATTTGGTTTATATTACTTCGTGAAAACATAAAAAAAAAGTGTAAAGAAAATCAATAGTTTGCATGCTGTCAGGATTGAACCGGCGTCGCCCGATTGTAAAACAGATGCCAAGGAACCAACGCGTTTACTAACTGAGCTATCACGGCCGGCAGACATTCGCTGACTGATTTCAGTTGTTATGATAAATTGTACAACTCCTCCTTTATAGATCGATATTCTAGTGATATTATGAGATTTTACACGTTACTTTCAGTAGCTGGATACGATATATGTTTGCTATGTATGTATATTGGTGTACATTATCTCCCGTTGGTTGCATTCGGTGTAATTATTCTGAAAACGAGCCCAGGGGCAAGCTGGGCGAAATCTAGTCGACTTGTAGGCTCATTCGCATTCATTGTTTTGAATAAAATTGAATTCATGTGGAACCGTAAGATAACTGCTTGTTCCTCTATGATGACTAGTGTTTGTATTACATCGGATTATTGCATAACAACTTATTCTGACGCTCGTTTCGACCCCAACATTATCCATGTAAACATGCTCTGAATGCATAGAAAGGGTCGGCCTGCTGCGAGTGTGAGTCATGTGTGACGTTAAGATACCACGTAATCGCCTAGCTCATTAAATTTTTATTTTCCGCGGGAATCGCTACACAGACGGGTTTAAAATCCAATTTATGCTACAAATGTATTTTTCTGTATTTTTTTAATGTTCTCGAATGTTACATGCAATATTAAACTTTCTGTACACATGGAAAACGGATTTTAGCTAATGCCTTGTTTTTATTTCCTTTAATCCTTGTACAAACACTTACACTGAGAGCTCAGTGAAAAAAGATCGAGTCTCAACTAAAAAGTTGTATACCGTTTGTCAACAACGTAACCACGCGCGTGGCCACTAACCCAAACTGTCCGGTCAGAGGCAAAGGATCGTGGCAAGTGTCACAAAAAGGGTCACGTTTCAAAGAAGTGCAAAACAAACGAAACAAAGATCCTGTTTTGCACTTATCTATGTTGAAACAGACCCAATAGTTCCTTCCCCAACATAGTCTTACACCTCGTTTGACTTGCCATCGCAGTGTTGGCATATCAAACCTCTACCTAGTTTATACTGAACCATTCAGTACATGTTCCCAGATGATGTCTTGTATATCAAGCAGATTGTTTGTTCTTTGTTTGCTGGTTCTTTTTCCACTGAAGGTGTCTTTCCATGTGACTTATTAGTGCTGCCTTTCCGTTTCTTTTGGCTATTTTATAACATGTTTTTAGATACAAAAGATTTTTTTTATTTGCTTATTTTATAGTTGTTTGGTTATTTAATACATTTCACTTTTTTAAATCCTTTTTATCAGGCTCGGGTGTTTATCTTATATTTAAAGCTGAAGCTATCGGGATGGTGCAAGGTAGCAAGACGCTTGAGCAATGCAGATAAAAATGAAAATCTCCTCCCCACGGCGTCTCTAAGGTTTCGTAGGCGTCTTAGATGAAAAGCCTGTTAGTAACGGTCAAGACAGTTTGAGTGCACCTAACTATAATTATTTAATCTGTTTTCCAAGCAGTCCTGGTTTGATTTTTTTTAATGAAACTACTTGTTCACTTCATAGTTGATATCCTACACGTTTATCCTTTTCTGTATCTCCTTGCAGTATTTGTTTGCTTAGAGTTTAACCACACCAGTATTACAATAAACCGGCGATAGTGACACCGACGGCTGACCGAGTTTCGTCTCAATTGGGAATTTAGGATTAGCAATGTCAGTGGTTTGATGTGACAAGCGCAACGAGGAGACGTGACAACTTATGTTCAAAAAATATATAATTTCAGTTCTTTTAATAGCGAATAGTTGTTATCAAGAGAAGCCAGGTAAATTCGGTGTGGTCAGGGTGGGGTTTTGACTTTTGTTTATGTTGCTATTGGTTGCGCAATGATATGCAATGTCGCGGGAGTTTCAAATCACTATTTAAATTATTGTTTTGGCTTTCTAGTCGTTGCTGATTGTGAATATGTGAGTAGAATGATCACCTTGGTTCCTATTTGATATAGTTTTGATTGGAATATACCTCTACAATTTTCGAATAAATCAAACAATTACCGAAGAGCAAACAATGTACTAACCGATCTCAGCATCGCCACCTAGCAGGTACAAAACTATAAGTCGCATTACAACTCCACGTGAAACCAAACCTTAAAAGTTTAATAAAACGCCTGAACAACCATAGCCCAAACATAAGAACGTACCACATACAGTACATGTCACCATTATTTGATGAGCATTTTAAATAATTTGTCAAACTTAGCCATTATCGGCACTGGGCGGCGCCGTTGCGCTCCAGCGCGCAGTGGTTTGCCTCACGAAATTCCAGGCACTGCTGCACAATGCAATTCAATAGGCAACGCGTCATAGCTCCCTAAAAAAACGACGACTCGCATTCAAAAACATAAAAGTAGAAAAATCGATTGCACTGAATGGCTACTGGATATACGATATGTGTTAATAAGCAACTTTTCACATATTTCCACGGAAGGATTCCTACAGAAAAAAAACAGATTGAGACTAGATTAGCGGGTTGTCGGTTCCCGTTAATATTCATGAAGTAATGACGCTGTAGCGAAAAATCCTGCCGCTGTCAACTACTGCCGCACCGTCCCTTAATGCGCATGTCCTGAAATAGAAGTTCGCTGTGTAAGGAAACAAAAATTAATCTAGCCGCTGATTCAACAAGGTTAGAACACATTCAGTTGTATTTGCGTAACGGATGTTGTCACGCATCTGTCCAGGGGAAAAAGAAAACAAATGGTCTTCAACGAGCTGCCAAGAAGTTTCGTCTAGAAGGTGTGTATGTTAATCGGTTCCTATTCATGTGACAAGCGTTCGTAGCTACAGCTGCTCTAAATAATTGTTGTGTACTAATAATCCAAAGCTCATTAACACATATTTCAACTTACAGCAGTTATTAAAATATATGCGGAGAACATAACAAAATAAAACAGGGTTTGCCATAAATAAGTTATTATTGAATGTGTCAAAAACTAACTATATGTTACTTAATTAGGTCTACTAGATTTCTGGTAGTTGTAATAGATGACAAGTTAACATGGAAGGAAACATTGCTACAGATAAGTCCAAGGTATGTGAAAGCCCGTCAATCGTGTCAATAATAAATAATGCTCGATACCGTAATCACTGTGATGAGTTTTCAAGTATAAATGGAATGTTTTGTCTAACAATATATACGTACACAAAATGAAAACAACTTATTCAACACAATGTACGCACTGGGCCGAATTTAGTATTTGATTTCGTTGTCTTCCTTCTTGTAACGCCCATGGACATGAACTTATAAATAACAAATTATGTAAATAATATTATACATTTTGTTGGATCTTTTCCAAACTATGTACATCCGTGGGACTCGTCGCATTTACCCTTGGGAGTTGGGACAAATGTTTAAAGTGTGTGCTTTGTGTATCCAACTCTGCAATGTTCGCTGTGGTCGATGCAGTGGCACCACGTGCAAGCAAGAAATTAAACTAGACTGATGTGAATGCTCTAGATCAACGTGCCGCCAACCCTGGCCCGCGGGTTAAATTTGTCCCGCGGTCAGTTTCCATAAGGCCTGCGAGACCCGCGCAAAGAATAGGAAATTGTTAAGAACAACATAAAAGATTTCATGTTTTAGCGTACAACAGTGTTCGTTGGCTGGGCCGAGGAGCGGTTTTAGCGAGATATAGGATACTTTTGTGAAGATGCTTCGAGAGGGGTCACTAGTATTACAATAGTAAAATAACATAATCCTTCTTGTTACTTGGATGCGTTTAGCTGTGACCGTGCCAATTGATGCAATCGATACGTTGCGTAGGTACCTAAGATGTATTTTTGCAACGTAATGTCGATGTATGACAGGTAAACGTTGTAATTATTACGTGCAAATACGGCGTTCGCCGTCGGAGTTTAACGTCTGCAGTAACGACAAACGTACAATGATCTTTTTTAATCAAGGCGAGCCAGAAAACGACCCTAGCCGCTGCAAAACAATATATTACAGTTTTTTCTGTACGTCTGGGTGGATATGCAAGTCGCTACTTTAATGCAATATTAAACGAAATACGAAAACACCTGTAACTGGCGATATAACTATTACTCTCAGGCGCAGGAAATGCAGATTTGCATCAATTCGCTGCCACTTAAAGTTCTTGTTTTCGTGGCGTTTGTCTTGGCATTGGACCGAAACATGACTTATCGGCATGGTGTGGATATTAAGCGCGTAATAAATCGCCCCAGACGAGAGTATTGTAAATCGTCTACACATGACATGACACAACACGCATGCATTTGCGTCCTGTGTACGTCTGGGTGTTAAAGCGGTTGTTGACTTCGCCAGTTCCTACATGCCTACGGATGCAGGTTTCATATCGGCCAACGCAAACTTACCCAGATGCAAAATGCAAACAAGCGAGCATCGTTACCATGTCCAATAACTGTGTGACAGGCGCCATCTTGGAATTTGTCAATGGGGCACCGGCACCCCCTGATACGTATTACAAAACCCCTTCCTACTACTGTGCCCATCCAGCTATACCAAACGTAGGTTAATGGAAAAATGAGAAGCATTAAAGGGAATAAAAACATCTATTGCTTGAATTTATGTTATATTACATCCTGCTATCTATTTCCACGTCCACCATGCCAAAAAAATCAAAAAATTCAATGAATTAGAAATTCCACATTTTATGCTGTACATCCGGACATTTTCGAATATGCATATTTTTGGCGCGCTTTTCGGGATGCCGAGATGTGACGTCACTTATGACTCAAACTCGCATCAGGCCGACCCTTTCCATGCATTCAAAGCATGTTTACAAGTATAGCTTTTGGGTCGAAACGAGCGTCAGAATGAGTTATTGTGTAATTTTCCGACGTAATACAAACACTAATCATCATAGAGGAACAAACAGTTATCTTACGGTTCCACATGAATCCAATTTTATTCAAAACAACGTATGCGAATGGGCCTACAAGTCGACTAGGTTTCGCCGAGCTTGGGCTCGTTTTCAGAATAATTATATCGAATGCAACCAACGGGAGATAATCTACACCAATAAACATACATAGCAAACATATATTGTATCCAGCTACATAAAGTAACGTGTATAATCTCATAATATAACTAGAATATCGATATATGAAGGAGTTGTACAATTTACCATAACAACTTAAATCCGTTAGAGAGTTTCCGCTGGTCCCGCTAGCTCAGTGGGTAGGCGCGTTGGTTACTTGACATATATTTTACAATCGGGCGACGCCGGTTCAATCCTGACAGCATGCAATCTATTGATTTTCTTTATACTTTTTTTGTTTATGTTTTCACGAAGTAATATAAACCAAATCATTTAGAATACTATGATGCACTGTTTGTAAATAATTTATATTTTGTAGTAATTATTTATTCGCCACAAAAATGAAAATATGGTCATTATATAACGATGTTTCTAAATTTTATTTATCCAAACAAATATAATGTAATGGATATCTAATTTATTAATTGTAAATATATTGTATAGTAATATATTGTAATTATATATGTGAAAACAGATTGTGATCTGTCTGGATAAATACAATTTAGAAACATCGTTGTATATAATGACCATATTTTCAATTTTGTGGCGAATAAATAATTACAAAAAAAAATAAAAAAAATATTTACAAACAGTGCATCATAGTATACTAAATGATTTGGTTTATATTACTTCGTGAAAACATAAACAAAAAAGTGTAAAGAAAATCAATAGTTTGCATGCTGTCAGGATTGAATCGGCGTCGCCCGATTGTAAAACAGATGCCAAGGAACCAACGCGTTTACCAACTGAGCTATCACGGCCGGCAGAAATTCGCTGACTGATTTCAGTTGTTATGATAAATTGTACAACTCTCCTTCATAGATCGATATTCTAGTGATATTATGAGATTTTACACGTTACTTTCAGTAGCTGGATACGATATATGTTTGCTATGTATGTATATTGGTGTACATTATCTCCCGTTGGTTGCATTCAGTGTAATTATTCTGAAAACGAGCCCAGGGCCAAGCTGGGCGAAATCTAGTCGACTTGTAGGCTCATTCGCATTCATTGTTTTGAATAAAATTGAATTCATGTGGAACCGTAAGATAACTGCTTGTTCTTCTATGATAACTAGTGTTTGTATTACATCGGATTATTGCATAACAACTTATTCTGACGCTCGTTTCGACCCCAACATTATCCATGTAAACATGCTCTGAATGCATAGAAAGGGTCGGCCTGCTGCGAGTGTGAGTCATGTGTGACGTTAAGATACCACGTAATCGCCTATCTCATTAAATTTTTATTTTCCGCGGGAATCGCTACACAGACGGGTTTAAAATCCAATTTATGCTACAAATGTATTTTTCTGTATTTTTTTAATGTTCTCGAATGTTACATGCAATATTAAACTTTCTGTACACATGGAAAACGGATTTTATTTCCTTTAATCCTTGTACAAACACTTACACTGAGAGCTCAGTGAAAAAAGATCGAGTCTCAACTAAAAAGTTGTATACCGTTTGTCAACAACGTAACCACGCGCGTGGCCACTAACCCAAACTGTCCGGTCAGAGGCAAAGGATCGTGGCAAGTGTCACAAAAAGGGTCACGTTTCAAAGAAGTGCAAAACAAACGAAACAAAGATTCTGTTTTGCACTTATCTATGTTGAAACAGACCCAATAGTTCCTTCCCCAACATAGTCTTACACCTCGTTTGACTTGCCATCGCAGTGTTGGCATGTCAAACCTCTACATAGTTTATACTGAACCATTCAGTACATGTTCCCAGATGATGTCTTGTATATCAAGCAGATTGTTTGTTCTTTGTTTGCTGGTTCTTTTTCCACTGAAGGTGTCTTTCCATGTGACTTATTAGTGCTGCCTTTCCGTTTCTTTTGGCTATTTTATAACATGTTTTTAGATACAAAAGATTTTTTTTATTTGCTTATTTTATAGTTGTTTGGTTATTTAATACATTTCACTTTTTTAAATCCTTTTTATCAGGCTCGGGTGTTTATCTTATATTTAAAGCTGAAGCTATCGGGATGGTGCAAGGTAGCAAGACGCTTGAGCAATGCAGATAAAAATGAAAATCTCCTCCCCACGGCGTCTCTAAGGTTTCGTAGGCGTCTTAGATGAAAAGCCTGTTAGTAACGGTCAAGACAGTTTGAGTGCACCTAACTATAATTATTTAATCTGTTTTCCAAGCAGTCCTGGTTTGATTTTTTTTAATGAAACTACTTGTTCACTTCATAGTTGATATCCTACACGTTTATCCTTTTCTGTATCTCCTTGCAGTATTTGTTTGCTTAGAGTTTAACCACACCAGTATTACAATAAACCGGCGATAGTGACACCGACGGCTGACCGAGTTTCGTCTCAATTGAGAATTTGAGATTAGCAATGTCAGTGGTTTGATGTGACAAGCGCAACGAGGAGACGTGACAACTTATGTACACAAAATATATAATTTCAGTTCTTTTAATAGCGAATAGTTGTTATCAACAGAAGCCAGGTAAATTCGGTGTGGTCAGGGTGGGGTTTTGACTTTTGTTTATGTTGCTATTGGTTGCGCAATGATATGCAATGTCGCGGGAGTTTCAAATCACTATTTAAATTATTGTTTTGGCTTTCTAGTCGTTGCTGATTGTGAATATGTGAGTAGAATGATCACCTTGGTTCCTATTTGATATAGTTTTGATTGGAATATACCTCTACAATTTTCGAATAAATCAAACAATTACCGAAGAGCAAACAATGTATTAACCGATCTCAGCATCGCCACCTAGCAGGTACAAAACCATAAGTCGCATTACAACTCCACGTGAAACCAAACCTTAAAAGTTTAATAAAACGTCTGAACAACCATAGCCCAAACATAAGAACATACCACATACAGTACATGTCACCATTATTTGATGAGCATTTTACATAATTTGTCAAACTTAGCCATTATCGGCACTGGGCGGCGCCGTTGCGCTCCAGCGCGCAGTGGTTTGCCTCACGAAATTCCAGGCACTGCTGCACAATGCAATTCAATAGGCAACGCGTCATAGCTCCCTAAAAAAACGACGACTCGCATTCAAAAACATAAAAATAGAAAAATCGATTGCACTGAATGGCTACTGGATATACGATATGTGTTAATTCCTACAGGAAAAAAACCAGATTGAGACTAGATTAGCGGGTTGTCGGTTCCCGTTAATATTCATGAAGTAATGACGCTGTAGCGAAAAATCCTGCCGCTGTCAACTACTGCCGCACCGTCCCTTAATGCGCATGTCCGGAAATAGAAGTTCGCTGTGTAAGGAAACAAAAATTAATCTAGCCGCTGATTCAACAAGGTTAGACCACATTCAGTTGTATTTGCGTAACGGATGTTGTCACGCATCTGTCCAGGGGAAAAAGAAAACAAATGGTCTTCAACGAGCTGCCAAGAAGTTTCGTCTAGAAGGTGTGTATGTTAATCGGTTCCTATTCATGTGACAAGCGTTCGTAGCTACAGCTGCTCTAAATAATTGTTGTGTACTAATAATCCAAAGCTCATTAACACATATTTCAGCTTACAGCAGTTATTAAAATATATGCGGAGAACATAACAAAATAAAACAGGGTTTGCCATAAATAAGTTATTATTGAATGTGTCAAAAACTAACTATATGTTACTTAATTAGGTCTACTAGATTTCTGGTAGTTGTAATAGATGACAAGTTAACATGGAAGGAAACATTGCTACAGATAAGTCCAAGGTATGTGAAAGCCCGTCAATCGTGTCAATAATAAATAATGCTCGATACCGTAATCACTGTGATGAGTTTTCAAGTATAAATGGAATGTTTTGTCTAACAATATATACGTACACAAAATGAAAACAACTTATTCAACACAATGTACGCACTGGGCCGAATTTAGTATTTGATTTCGTTGTCTTCCTTCTTGTAACGCCCATGGACATGAACTTATAAATAACAAATTATGTAAATAATATTATACATTTTGTTGGATCTTTTCCAAACTATGTACATCCGTGGGACTCGTCGCATTTACCCTTGGGAGTTGGGACAAATGTTTAAAGTGTGTGCTTTGTGTATCCAACTCTGCAATGTTCGCTGTGGTCGATGCAGTGGCACCACGTGTAAGCAAGAAATTAAACTAGACTGACGTGAATGCTCTAGATCAACGTGCCGCCAACCCTGGCCCGCGGGTTAAATTTGTCCCGCGGTCAGTTTCCATAAGGCCTGCGAGACCCGCGCAAAGAATAGGAAATTGTTAAGAACAACATAAAAAATGTCATGTTTTAGCGTACAACAGTGTTCGTTGGCTGGGCCGAGGAGCGGTTTTAGCGAGATATAGGATACTTTTGTGAAGATGCTTCGAGAGGGGTCACTAGTATTACAATAGTAAAATAACATAATCCTTCTGGTTACCTGGATGCGTTTAGCTGTGACCGTGCCAATTGATGCAATCGATACGTTGCGTAGGTACCTAAGATGTATTTTTGCAACGTAATGTCGATGTATGACAGGTAAACGTTGTAATTATTACGTGCAAATACGGCGTTCGCCGTCGGAGTTTAACGTCTGCAGTAACGACAAACGTACAATGATCTTTTTTAATCGAGGCGAGCCAGAAAACGACCCTAGCCGTTTTCTGTACGTCTGGGTGGATATGCAAGTCGCTACTTTAATGCAATATTAAACGAAATACGAAAACACCTGTAACTGGCGATATAACTATTACTCTCAGGCGCAGGAAATGCAGATTTGCATCAATTCGCTGCCACTTAAAGTTCTTGTTTTCGTGGCGTTTGTCTTGGCATTGGACCGAATCATGACTTATCGGCATGGTGTGGATATTAAGCGCGTAATAAATCGCCCCAGACGAGAGTATTGTAAATCGTCTACACATGACATGACACAACACGCATGCATTTGCGTCCTGTGTACGTCTGGGTGTTAAAGCGGTTGTTGACTTCGCCAGTTCCTATATGCCTACGGATGCAGGTTTCATATCGGCCAACGCAAACTTACCCAGATGCAAGATGCAAACAAGCGAGCATCGTTACCATGTCCAATAACTGTGGCTTTTCTTTTTCTGTTCTGTTATTACTTTGTTTGTTTTCCGAAACAACAACACATGCTGGCTTAATTATTATATATCAGCCATAATTAGATCTTGTCATATACAAGCCATGCATAATATTTTTGTTCTGCTTATGTGCAAACTACGGCTTCGCAGTATATGTCACACACTTTGTTTAAAACATGTGTATATCTTTTGAAAACGCATGCATCCCTCAAAATCACAATTTATTTGCCGTTAAATGTCACAATCAACGCCACACATTGTCCCATCAACAAATGTCACGCACGTGATCGACACATTATTTCACAAAGACAAATGTTACGTCGTGCCAACTATAAATGTCAAAGGTATTTTTCGCAAGTTCACCACAATTGTAAATAGTGATACTGCTGGCCTTCATGGTTAACAACGTTTGCTGATATGATTGGAGCATAATTATGTCATCGCGCATCATATGTGTGTGTGATTGCGTGTGCGATTGTGTGTGCGTGTGTGTGCGTGTGTGGCGCGGGTTCTTGTTCGTGCGTGTCCGCGTACGTGTCAGTGTCCGTGTGCGTGTGTGCTTATGCGTGACCACAATACCTTCTATATACCGTGTCTGTCGCAAGCGTTGACGATCGTGGCACTCCAAACTGCTCGGTTGCTTGTATTTTGTTGCAATTGTGCTACGTTGCTTACAAAACTTTTGACCAACTATAATTTTGTATTCTACTTATTTATATTCTCTCTTTCTCAATGTTCATGTTACTTATTTCGCAGCTTGGGTCGCTTTTCTTGTCAGCTTTCTCTATCTTTCCCTGTCGTCCACGAAGATTTTATATTCTTGGCTTTTTACACCATGCTCTTTTTGACAATCTGTCTTCGCACATTCTTTGCAAATTTCCTGCCCGTTTCATTCTGTTTCCGACTTCTGTCATATTTAGGCTTGTTTCTTGCCAAATTCTTCTATCTATGACATATGCACAGTTAATTAAACTTGGAGCGCAGTGGCGCAGTTGATAGAGCGTCGGACCCTCAATTGAGAAAACCCGGGTTCGAATCCTGTGCAGCTGAGCAGAACCTTGGGCAAGTTCGTAGCTGAATGTCCAGCGAAGTCCAGATTGTTTAATAGCAGTGAATAACTCTGGTCAGATGTTCCGCCACGTCAATCGACTGATCTGCCCAGTCAGCAGGACTTTGGGTTTGTGGTTGGTAGAATGTTGACTGACTCCATTATTATTACAAACTTCTCCAGGATTGCCAGATCTTCATCTTCAACCTTTGGTGGGTACTGGCTGAGTTTGATAAAGACATCAGAGGCCCCCGTGCATACATTCCAGGTTTGCCATGCGGACTTCTTCCCGTTTCCATGCATAGATGGCGACACTAGACTAAGGACGTGTGGGTCAATTGTTACGAGGCCACTTAGAAACGCGATCCTATTGACCGCCAAGACCCACGTAAACAGAACGACCGCGGGTGCTGGAGTGTACATACTAGAAGATATGACGAAGGCGGACTACGAAACAAAGAAACGCGCACGTGCGCAGATGCAACGAGCCTTCGCGGAGGGGAAGCGTGCGGTGTTCCGCAGAGGCAAGCTGATAACAGACGGCGTCGTTGTGCCTGTGGACTAGTCACATATAGGTGACAGACACATGTGCTAGCGCACTACATTATAACAATCAATTTACTCTTGAGCGCCTCGACTGCCGACATGCCCTGACTGTGGTGGTCATCTGACTTTTCGTTTGTGTATTCGTTACTCCAACTACCGAGACATTGTTTTCGATGAAAGGTTACATGATTGTACTACCTGTGTTGCATTCAGGGTTACTAGTATGTATTCTAGCAAAGCTGAGAGAAAGTATTTTAACTAATATGACAAAAAACAACAGTAATGGGTGAAAATAAGGAAATAACGAATTTGTTACCATTTTGCACGTTGACCAATATCCAGTTAACTACGGAATACCAACTCCCAAGAACCAAATTTTCTTAACTCTTAAAAACACATAACTTGCAGCCTTGCCTTGATAAAGGATTATCTGAAGAAGTGACAAAATCACTAAACTGCAAATATTATGATTTGACCGAATTAAACGAGTCAATACAAATAACTGAAGGACTAATAACTGTTATCCATATCAACTTACAAAGCTCTTTCAAAAACTACAATCTACTTAAAGCACATATTGACTCTATAAATATAAAATTTGATGTAATTGCGATCACCGAGGCAGGGATGAATAACCAAGATAGATGTGCGAATATATTCAAAGAATATAATTTCTACTATCATGGACCACTAGATAACAATAAAGGCGGAGTTGCTGTTTATATTAAGAAAGACGTGTACGTCCAAGAACGATTTGACTTAACGCTATGTCATAATCCTAGGTTGGACAATATGTGGCTTGAAATAGTTAAAGATGGAGTCAGTTTTGTGATTGGCAATATGTATAGACATCCAAACTATAATACACACTTATTTCTGATCTTATTGGATCAAACTTGTCTATTATCAAGCAGGAAGGTAAAATTTGTATTATATGTGGTGATGTTAATATTGATCTTTTACAACAGGACTCGTGTCAAACTAAGACATACACGGACACGTTAATGAGGGAAAATATGTTACCATGTATCACACTGCCTACAAGAATAACAGATCACACTGCAACTCTCATTGATCATATGAATATATATCGACCTTTAAAGTTCATGAAAAGTGATATAATTTCAGGAAACCTGTTTGTAAATATATCATATCATTTACCCAACTTCATCATTATAAAAGGTGTATCCAAATCCCATGACACCAATGACAGACCTAAACTGAGAATATATAGTGAAAATAATATATCAAATTTCAATCGGGAACTGGAGAATATAAACTGGGACAATATTATGACATGTAAGGACACGGATGAATGTTATGATATGTTTGTAACCAAATACGACACAATTTTTCAAAAATGTTTCCCACTTACCAGAATGTCAATTAAACGCTTCAAGGACAAAAAGTGGATGACGAGAAATTAGAAATAGTATTTTAACCAAGACTAGGTTGTATAAGAAATATATCAATAGACCAAATGAATACAATAAAACAGAATACCGACAGTATAAGAATAAACTTACAACTATCATACGGCAGGCGGAGAAATCATATTACAGTAGCTTACTCTCACAAGCAAAACAATCAACCAAGGAACTATGGAAGATATATGCGGAACTTGTGAATAAGGACAAAAGGAACATGCACAACATTAAAAAGCTGGTCATCAATCATATAGAATTTAACGACAACGAAAGTATTGCTAATGCAATGAACCAATATTTCGCTACTGTAGGTAAAGAATTATCAAAGACATATACTCAGGGAAACGAATATAGACAATTTATATCTGACCCGATACACAATACTATGTTCCTGTCACCAGTTTGTCAACAAGAAGTGATCAATGAAATTAACAAGCTAGCTAATTCTAATGCATCAGGTATTGATAATTTCCCTTCAAAAATTGTCAAATTGTCATGCAGTTTCATTTGTAAACCTCTGACTTACATTTGTAATTTGTCGTTCTCCGAAGCCACGGTACCACGAGCATTAAAGGTGTCAAAAGTAATACCTATATTTAAGAAAGGATCAAGGTGTGAACCATCCAACTATCGACCAATTAGTCTGATGAGTGTATTCGGGTCGGGTAGGTGAAGGTCGTCCACTATTTACATTGCTACAACAGTGCCTCCTCGAATAAGCAACGAAATGTGTAGTTAAACTTCATGTTCGAACCTGGGAATGAACAGAGGGTTCCGTGGATCGCCCAAGATGAAACGGATGCAGAAAATTTGAGGTATCTCCAAGTGAATCTATCTTGACATTGGTACAACTTTTAGATGTGATCTGAACAATTAGTTCCCGCCAATGGACACTACAGGTGATTACTTTGCCAGCAGCCTGTAACGATCGGCACTGGACCGTGGAGATTGTCTTGTGATTGTGACTGGTGACTGTGTTAGCCATTACACGGTTGCTTGCCTGCTCACTGGACTGTATCGTTGCTACCGGTGATTAATTGCTAACTTAACGGCCAGGTGTTCGCCGCGAAGCCAAGGAAGAATAAAAAGAGTGCTGTTATAGCAGATCAAACACCCGAAATCAATGCTGCTAATACGCTTAACACCGACGTAAAACAGCTCGTTCAAGACAGCGTAAAAACTGCCATCACAGAGCTGCTGGATACGGATGGGGATTTCATGAAATCAATTGTTTCTTCGGTCAGTAATGCTCTATCTCGCTTCATAGCGGACAACGAAGAGTTAATGAACAACCTGATCCAGAAGATAATTAAATCACCGGAGTTGGACAGTGTCAAACAAGACGTATACGCCGCCTGCCAAATGGACCTAAAACGTGTGTCGGACAACGCAGCTGCCCTGCAAGAGAGGATCGCAGATCTCGAAACGGCAAAACAATCAATTACCGACGAGATTGACCAAATGGAACAATACAGCAGACGCAACTGCCTCCTCATACACGGAGTGTCGGAGAACGATACTGACACGTTGAAAGCGGCTATAGATGTGTTCAACACAAAACTCGGCCTCGACGTGAACCGTGACGTCATAGACCGCAGCCACCGACTCGGGCAGAAAACAGACACCAGCCGTAAACCTACACCAATCATTGTCAAACTCAAAGACTATAACGTCCGCAATGACATTTTCATGGCAAAAAGGAGACTGAAAGGGTCCCGGATTGTCGTTACCGAAAACCTAACAAAGAGAAGATCGGAGTTGCTAAGGAAGTGCCGGGAAATGAGGGATGTCAAAGCGACATGGACAATTGACGGTCGTGTAGTGTGCCTCCTGGTAAACGGGAGGAAGGTCACCTTAACAACTGAACAACACCTGCGACAACTTCAGCGTCGTTAGGGAGATCGTGACTATCATGGTCAGTATACCGTATGGTCCTTGGCTTTTCATGGCCAGACTCCAGTGTAACTAACATGCCTAGTTACCTGCTTTGTGTTTTTTCCTTACTTGTTCTTTTCCTTATTATCCTTCTCACCCTTCACTTGTGTTTAATCAAAGTAACGTTTAATTGTAAATTGCTTTTGAATGTCATTATTACAAAACCAAACGTGACCTTTTTTAACGATTTTCTTAACGCTATGACTAAACTCGTTTTAGCTATGTTAACGTTATTGCATAGGCTCACTTACAAAATGTTATCAAAGGACTTTATAGTACCAATTATGTTTTCTATAAAGCATTTAATGTTTTTGATATATGCTGTTTTGCTAACATTTACTCTTGAGCGAACTGCTCCACATGAAATGACGTTTTATTTAAATAGTGCAATTTCATATCATTTACATTTTAGTCTACAGCTATATGGTGTGCATCGATGTGTATTGATATAGGTCAATATTCACGTTATTTTCATTTTTGGGGGAGGGCAATGTTAATACATTTTCTTTTCACTACGTTTAGTGTTAGATATTTTACTCTTTTTTTTGTTGACAGTGCACTATGTATAGTATTTCCTCAAACATTAGTGTCTACTTAATAATCATGTTGTGTTTTGTTGCTTAATAATCATGTTGTGTTTTGTTCGATATACTTATTTGCTTATTCTCACTCTGCGTTCATGTTGTGGCAGTACATATGCTGTAATTTACTTTTACTCTTCTTGCGCTGATGCAATAAGTACATAGTGTTATATATACATGCGGAATATTCGTAATATTCTCTTTTATAAAATGTATTTGTATAATGCTCAGGGTATAGCTTGTGTAGCTCTTTCAGTACGTCTAGTCTATGTTTATATGATGTGTCCTGTAAACACAGTGCACTATTGTTTATTCAATTTTCCAATATGATTGATAACAATTATTTCTTAGCGCAATTTGGTGGTCTAGAGAAAAATTCTCTCTATCACATATTAAAAACGGATGAAATGAATGAAGATGGGGATGTTGAACCATTTCAACATTCACCATACTTCGACGATGATAATTTAATAAACCATTTAACGAACAAACAATGCAAATTTATCGTGCTAAGCCTAAACTGTCAGAGTTTAAATGCAAAAATTGACGAAATTAAAATAAAGCTAGAATCATTCAGAAGTAGTGGCTGTGAGATCAATGCTCTATGTTTACAGGAAACATGGCTCGATGAAGAGGCTGACACTTCTTTATTTCAAATAGATGGATATACATTAATATGCCAAGGCAAAATCTGTAGTGCACATGCCGGCTTGGCAATCTACCTCAGCAACAAATACAATTACAAATCTGTAAATATCCGTGCAAATACAGACACTTGGGAAGGTCAGTTTATTGAAATAACATGTTGTGCCATGAAGAAAAAAATAATTCTTGGAAATATATATAGACCACCAAGAGATATTATCGAAAACTACCGTATATTTACAAAAGAGTTTGCATCAAATTTAGTTGATTTACAAAAATCTAAAAGTGAAATAGTAATTGCAGGAGATTACAATATTGACTTGCTTAAAATTAACGAAAAACCCATAATATGTGACTATTTTGACACAATCGTTTCACATGGTTTCTTCCCTAAAATTACTATGCCAACACGACTTTCAGAATATCATGGAACACTCATTGATAATTTTTTATGCAATTTGTCAAAAGGATTCTTCAAATCCTCAGCTGGTATTTTAGTGAGCAATATTTCTGATCACTTTCCGTACTTTCTAAGTCTGGATTATGTTGAAACCACTAGTGCAATACCAAGGTTTATACGAATAAAACAACAAAGTCCTGACTCGCTCAATAAATTAAAAATTGAAATAATAAACTCAAATATTTATAATAAACTTTACACAGATATTCATGCGGATCCAAATGAAAACTACAATATCCTCGATGAAATTGTTACTGCAGCTATGGATAAATTTATACCTATTAAAATAATTAAATTTAACAAGTATAAACATAAGAAAACTCCTTGGATTACCAATGGCATTATTGTGTCGATAAAATTTAGAAACAAATTGTATTCGAGCATGAAAACGACTCATGTAAATACAGAGCATTATCATGAACTTAAAACTGACTTACATACTTATATTAACATTCTTAGTAATATTAGATTAGCTATGCAAATGCATTACCAATCCAGTTTTGAAAAGCATAAGCATAGTGTTAAAAAGATGTGGTGTTTAATTAAAGAAATTATTCAGAAAAGTCAAAAGAAAGACCAATTTCCAGATTTGTTAAAGGTCGATGGGGAAATGATTAGTGACAAATGCATTATTGCAAACAAATTTAACACGATTTTTACTAATGCTGGTCCTACTCTAGCCTCTAAAACAACTACTAGTGGAGGTAAATCATACAAATACATTACCTGAAAAACTCGATATCTCACACCTTCAGATTTAATCCGATTGACATGGAAACTACTGTTAATATAATTAATCGTTTAACAACAAAATCAACTTGTGGAACAGACGGTATTTCAACACAATTATTAAAATTAATAAAAAATGATATCAGCAAAGCAGTCACTCTAATTATTAATCAATAAATAATAACTGGTATATTTCCAGACAAATTAAAAATTGCAAAAGTCATACCCTTGTGTTTGATCAAATCCACGATTACTTCCATTCTAAAGCGTTATACTACAATAGCCAATATGGGTTCAGAAAGAAACATTCTACTGAGCTTGCTGCACTCGAAATCATAGACAGAATTATACAAGAACTTGATAAATCGGTTACTCCAATAAATATATACCTTGATTTATCAAAAGCATTTGACACAATTGATCACAATATATTGGTACAAAAGTTAAATTACTATAGAATAAATGACAAGGCTCTGGACCTTTGTAAGAGTTATTTACAAAATCGTAAGCAGTATGTAGAAATTGAAAATGTTAAGGCTAATGAAATAGTCATCAACACTGGTGTCCCTCAAGGTTCAATTTTAGGGCCGCTCTTATTTATTATATATATATAAATGATATAGCACTTTCTAGTGACCTTTTCAAATTCATAACATATGCTGACGACACCACCCTCACTAGTACACTAAAACATTTAATGATTCAGAAGGCCAAATGCGAAGTGAAAATATTAACAAAGAACTAACAAAGATTAGTAATTGGTTAAAAGCTAATAAATTGTCACTAAATGCCAACAAGACTAAATTCATGATTTTTCATATGCCTCAAAAGAAAATAGAATACCCTGTGTTACAAATAGATGGGGCACACATCGAATGTGTAAACGATAATCAGTCCTTGTATTATGTATGTATGTTGATACACTGAGTAATGATCAACAGTAAAACAAGGCATATGCTCTTCTGATTTGTGACATGTAAATTTTGATGTTGATTATATTTATGGGGTGGCTCCTGTGCTAGCGATATTGTATATCTTAATGGGAGTCTCCCGACCTTATCTAGTACTCATGTTATTCATTGTGTATATATCGTATTTATAGGTCAAATAAACTGATTCTGAGTTCTGAGTATTCAATAAAATCCTAGAAAAGGTAATGTTGAAGAGGTTATTAGACTTTATGGATAAAAATGACGTTTTGTCCAAATATCAATTTGGATTTCGTAAAGATCATTCGACTACGTTAGCGATTATTGAAATTATAGAAAATATTAGAAATTCTTTTGAAAATGGCGAATTAGTTGTTGGGGTATACCTTGACCTAAGTAAGGCTTTTGACACCATTAATCACAATATATTGTTGTATAAGCTGGATCATTATGGAATAAGAGGTCATGTATGTAAATGGTTTAGACATTATTTAAGAAATAGACAGCAATGTGTTAGCATTAATGGCACAGTTTCAGAATATGCTCATGTTCAAACTGGCGTTCCGCAGGGCTCCATCTTAGGGCCAATGTTATTTCTATTATATATTAATGATATATCGAGTGCTGTGGATCACGCATCTTTGGATGCCAATGATACTGTGTATACGGCTATGGAGAAGTTAGAATCGCTTAGTGTCTGGTTCCGGTACAATCAACTAACTCTGAACTTGAGTAAGACATGTCATACAATCTTTAGTAGACATATGGAACGTGAAGTCGTGTAATTGTTGTTGCTGGGCCAACGCATTGAACGGGTTAACTCTGCCAAATATCTGGGTATATATCTAGACTGTAAGCTGTCATGGTCGGAACATGTTAAGGATCTTTATTCAAAGGTGTCTAAGTTATCATGTTTATTTTATCACATGGCCTCGTTCATAAATGCCGATATGGTCAGGCAATTATATTATGCCTATGTATTTCCCCATATTAATTATGGGATTGAATTATATGGATCGGCTTGTAAAACTAACTTAACTAAAATACAAGTTTTACAAAATTTATTACTTAAAACATTAGCAAAACGTCACCGCCGTGATAGTGCCACAGCATTGAATAGGGAACTTAATATACTTAAAGTTCAGGAACTATTTAAACTAAATGTTCTAATATTTGTGTATAAACAGCGTACGAATCAACTTCCTAGTCTATTCCACCAATTTTACCAATGTAATAGTGACTTCATGATCAGAAGTTCCAGACAGGAGAATAATTTATATATACCGAGATGTAATTATAGAACTGGAGAGAACTCCTTGAAAGTAATAGGGGCTCGTCTTTGGAATAAAATACCTGTAGACATTAAACATTCGAAAACGCTAAATATTTTTAAGCATAAAGCCAGGAGCTTTATAATTGGCATTAACTAAAGTTTAAATCTAATTACATATTGTAAGAAATTCGCTTCTTATATTGGTACAACATCTCTAGCTTTAATTTACAGAAGAAGTTAACCTGAAGCTATTGCAATTGAATGCACTGTATAACCTTTACATACGTAATATTATGTATGTGGGAGTAACCTATATGAGTTTGATTTAATTGGCTACCAGCTCGATAAGTTATACTTCTCTGGTAGCCACCTCATCTGTGTTACATTGCTCTTGAATTGTGCTGTATATTATCTGGATGAGGAAATAAATTTACTTACTTACTTACTTTTCCCCCGAAGGCTGATACAACATCACAACCAGTGAATGCATGGAAGAAGAGATTCCCTCCTGTCTTATCTTGTCCAACTGAGTCACTGAAGTCACGCACAGGAATGTTCCTCAGGTTCCGTCCTTTACAAAAAGCCATCCACAATTTCTGCAGACCAAACTCCTGCAGTGCTGACAGAACACTAACTGCTATAACTAATACATCTGTGTCATTGGCTTTGATCATGAGAACTTGTGTGCCCTCTGATGCTGCATGTCTGGCATATAAAAAGATCCGCGTGTCCGGTTCCTCATGAGTACAAGGAACCATATCATCCAGGCTGAAAGACTGGTTGCTGATAGCATCGTCTTCCTAGTTCACAATCACCGTGTTTGGTGTGCACATCACGGCAATCTTGTTAGCCAGGAAGCTGAACAATTCAGTTTTGTTGTCATTGTCCCTCAGAAATTTCCGCCAGCTGTGAGGTAGTTTTCCTGTGGCTGTCACTCTTCGTCTGTCCCCCCTCCTCGCTTTGAACTTGTCTAAATCTTTAAGCTTGATCGTCTGCAGTCAACAAAAACAACGTATGTTCTCTTGTACTTAGAAGAGTACACTTGTATTGTGAAAAGCACGTCTAATGCTACATATTCCTCACACGTATTGGCGGTACGTGGGGGCAGAGTGTTCACCAAAGCAAAACCATCATTGATGATGGCATCAGCCTTTTGTTCGATATATGGCATGGTGACGTGAGCCTCAAGAATAGCAGCAAGCTTGGACTTGTGGCAGGTGTGAAGGTTTCCGTTGGCACTTAATGCAGCTGGGAAGGACTGGTTCTCATGCCAAAAGAACTCTTGCAGATCACACTCTCTGCTTGGGCATGAGATAAAGAGCTTGGAGAAGAGGTGACAGTCATCTTTCAGTACTTTTATCTTTGAGTAACTAGGAGTTGGGTTCTGTCGAAAGAAGTCAATTTTATTCTTCTTAATTGGATCATAGAATGTGGATACTTCTTCACTCTGTAGCCCCTTCATAAATTCCTGAAAACAGAATCGGCCCCTCTCATTATGTGTGGCAATTATTTCAGCAGCACTGTGGTGGGCAATGTCCTTTGTGTTCAGTCTAAGCAGGTCCCCAGTTTCTTCATGGAAAGAATTGTCAATATTCTTCATCACATTAGTCAGCTGGTCCACTTTCTCTAAGAATGCTCTTTTAGCTTTTGGTGTCTGCTGATGGTGCTTGCCACGTTCTGCATTTTTGGCTTCGGAGGCTGTTTCATACTGAGCAACCAGGTGACTGACTTCAGGGTCAGCTACCATCCATCTTCTCAGAGCTGATGGGTCTTCTGTCACAGGTAGGCCCTCTCCCTGTTGTACAGACCAGCTAGGCAACATAGATAATATTTCAGCTCTTGCCACACAACATCTCCACCACTAAGCTAGGCCAAAAGACTCCCGTCGTTTAAGTTCCGGGCACATCTTTTGTTGAGCTGCGTGGTCATTGCCTGTCTCATTTCAAATGGTAGATCTTCCGTCTGACACACGAAACACTAGGGTTGTGTAACTTGAAGGTTGTTTCTTCGAATCTTACTGCGTCCCTCTTCTGTACTAATCTGAACACTAGAATCTGATACTCTCATTTTAGCTCGTTCTTGCTTGGAGTTGTTGAACAACAGACGACAGGTCTGGTGATAATTTGCTTTGTTTTTCCTCAGTGTTTCTTCTATGCAACCACCTTCACCTAGCCTTGCTGGTTGCAGAATAATGGGTAGTTGGTTAATAGCTTGGAAGTGTGAACCATTAGATGCAATCATGGAACAGCCATCATTTTCAGCACTACATGGACAGCGGTTTGGAGGTGATTTCAACTCTTCACCCTTCTTAACAGTTTGACTCAGACAACATTTGCTCCAGTCAGTTTGCCTTTTAAATAACGATTCTTCTGAACTGGCCATCTTAGGGAATACATAATGGGTTCAAGGCCGATGAATTATCCTTTTATCACCTTTCACCGAAGAGTGAGGCACATTCAGGTATGGGATACAACTAGGTTCGGACATAAAAAAACTACTCCTAGCCCGATCGTTCACCCATTATTGTAATTCCCGTGCGACCTGTACACCATCCAGGTAACTGAATCCTGTTACCCTTGGCTGAGCTCTCCCGCACTGGCACATCCTGTCGATTCAGGTGCGGCTGTCTAACTACATCTTACTAACCTAATTTATATGGGGCTCACTAGATAGCATTTGGGGTACTAATCTCATATACTACTATACTACTGCTATCTATTACATGTACCACTACACAGCTGTAGGAAGATGATTTAGCTTAGTTTCACAGCAGTGATGTCACCAGCGTGCCCTGGTTGTGCCTTGACATACACTCCATTCCATCTCCTCTCGTCTGTCTGTCTGTTAATATCTGGTTCTGTATTCGTGAACATTAGATCGGAGTCAGACATACTCCATCATATTCAGAGAGCATCTGCATGCTCTCACACCTAGTTCAACCGGACGAGCCAACGCGGTTTACGGGGTGTGGCCGCTGCAACTACTTGGAACCATAGGTGAGAGTTGGATTAGTTGTGAGGACTAGTGTCAGGTGTCCATTCAGATAATGTGGCTGACTTTTGAACCAAAAAGTACTACCTCTACTACCACATCCCATACCTCATGCACTACTACTAACTGCTGCTGCTGCCGCTACCTCTTCTACAACCATAATTGCTAATTCTATAAGTATTAAATGAATGTGCTACATACGAAGGAAGCCATTGATATATTTTAGGGTTCAGCTTCTGCATAGTCAAAAACATATGATACGACACAGAGAAAATTCAAATCAGGCTATTATGTCAAATGTTATGGCGAAAATAGTATTTTATGTCGGAAAATGGTGGCCATCTTGAAAGTCCCGGTGGCTAACGGACTTTTTTTCTTCAAAAGGTGGTCCTTGATGAGTGAGTATTCATGTCAATGTTGGTTCTTGTATCGCCATTTGAAAGATTCCCTTGAAAATTGTCACTTATCTGCTCCACTATTATGGTAAGAGAACAAGGGAGCCATTGTTTATGGAATGTCCAACACATTTCCAGTTATGTGTTAACCGTCTTTCTGACATATTAAAAACATGCCTATAAAAAAGTCAATATACATTTTGTTCCGTTTTTAGGGTCTTCAGTGAGAACGATACTTTGCTGATATCTAATCTAAACTGACTGTTCCTTCACAAACGTCACTTTATGTCCATTTCATCTCAAGTCTTTCTTAAATGAGCAACAAATACTTCAGTAATTAGTTTCATAACGATTCGTACATTGCACATAAGTCTCTATGACCTCATTTTACTCCTTTTTTATCCAGAGTTGTTAAATTCCATTGTTGTGGGTATTCTAATAAAATTAAGGTACATCAGTTCTGAAACACGACAGTAAAACATCTAGTCACCGACACGATTGTACACGGTTTTGAAAATATTACCGATAAATGTAACTTTCTCCAGACGACATATGACCAATGGCTTGGCGGGAACACTGGCAGGGATGTAGATCATTAAACATTGGTGGTGCACAAACATTGGATAGCGAGTGGAGTCATTAATCGACAAGTATTATTCTTGCCTTAATATTATTCATAAAGTAGCAATAGACATATATTGAGTAACAGTTGTGGTTAAAGTTAGTAAAATAAGGTATTTTTAAACACTAGTCTAGCAAGTGATAATAGGGTAACATAGGCTTCGATAAATTTGTAAACAAGATTTAACAAACCTGATTATGCGATAGAATATATAGGTGATAAAGATACAAACATAAAACTACTTACATAAGATACTATCTCAGTAAGCCAGCACCTGCTAAATACTTTGATTAGGTAGCATTGTTGTTAAAATTAAACACGTTTGGGCTCGGATCATTGTTGACAGTGGTGCATAAATTTCAGTCTAAAGCAGAGTAGTGTTTACATGATTGAGTATATGAGAATATGAGATAGGAGTACATAGACTACATACAAGGAAATATCTGTCAACTATCGTAATAACTCTGTTTCAGTTTGACTCATGAACTAGCGCCAATATACTATATATTATGATATGCGTCTATGGTTGTTTATTTGTGTCCTCTGTTATCCCGGATCACGCCCCGCCAAATATTTAAAATCATATTAAAACTTTGGTAGATTAAAGCTGCTACTGTCTGGGTGAAAAAAGAATGATAAAGAACTGGGTGGTGGACATGTTCCTGATACAATCGTTGAGTGCCTCTTGTTCTTGGGTCAGAATGGTGGTAGTATTGTGAGCGAATAATATCTACTAGTCCATTATTAAATCTAAAGAGCATTCCTAGTCTATTGTGATATCTTCGCTGTTGGAGTGTGGGCCATTTGAGTTGTAGCAGCATGGATGTAACGCTGCCGGGTGTCCTTTCTGTGTAATTATGAAAAACATATCTAGCTGCTTGACGTTGCGCTGCACGGTCGCATAACCGTGTACCGTCTGCGAAAAGTTCGAAACTGTTCAACCATCGGGTCCATTTAGGAACGAACGTTGCCGGCTCCGCGAATGGGTCGAATTTGAGTATTATATTCCCCCCTCCATCTTGACGATTATTGTCTGATTACACTCAGTTCTGGTTTCTCCGTCTTCAGTGACTCTTCTACCTCCTTTCTGCTTCTTCTGTCTTCCCCGTCGCCAGTATCAGACAGTCGAGTATTACGTGAGGAACAAGCAGAGTTTAGGACCAAACGCTTTTGTGCTGAGAAGATATTCACACTTAGACGCATTATTGAGAAATGTCAGAAGTACCAGTTCCTCCTCGCAATCAGTTTTAGAGATTTCACCATGAGTTTGACAGCATCCACAGATCACCCAGGTGGAAAATGTTAACCACGTACGTAATCCCACTAAAATTGTAACACCAATCCAGAAGATATATGAAAACTCGTGATGTTGTGTACAAACAGAAGATGGCTACAGCTACTGGTGTGATAGTTGGTATAAGACCAGGCTATATTTTCCCCCCTTCTCTTTGTCGTGGCCATCGACTGGGTCATGCGGCTAGCAACCACAGGCAATGGAGGGATTGTATTGATTAAAGAGGAACGTATATTAGATTTGACCTTTGCTTATGGCATTGCTGTCCTCTCTGCAACCCCACACAGTGTCTACAATGTCTCGTGGAATCAATCAGACGATACGCTGATGGCTTGGAATTTGCGATCAGTGAAACGCAGACAAAAACATGCTGACAGGGGAGCATCAACCACCCACATTTGTTTTGATCAACCAGAGAAAACATTCGGAAACGTCACCTACCTTGTCAGCTCCATCAACAATCGAGGAATCATCGGACATGAACTAAGTTACAGAGTGGGGAAAGCGTCAGCAGTCTTCAACCAGCTGAGGAAAAATTGGAACAACAAGAAATTTACCTTGAAATCTAAACTCCGCTTTTATAACTCTAACGTTATACCAACCCTACTATATGGATGTGAAATATGGCAACTAAACCAATCCAAGAAAATAAAACTAATACATTCGACACTAAATGCCTGCGAAATATGTTGTGCATACACTGGAGTGACCACATGACGAACCTAGATGTCCGGATACGATCAGGACAACCTCTGGCATAATCTACTATCTGCAGAAGACGAATGAGCTGGTTCGGCCATGTTACAAGGTTTCTACCTACTAGACCTACCCAACAAGCGTTATGGTGGTCAGAGAAAGAGGGGATGACCAAGAATAAACTAACGCCAAATAATTAACTGGTCAGCAAAAGTTGGAGCGACGTCAGAACACTAGCTAGCGACAGATCTGGATGGCGTGCTTTGACTGCCTCGTGCGTCTCTAGACGCGGGAGCCGCTAAGTCTAAGTCTAATGTAATAATATCACGATTCAAGTTACAAGTACGGCGCACGTAAGACAGTGCCGATATACTCGCACTTTATTGACAAACTCGCCAACATGGCGTTCTCCCCTCTCCCCGTCTCGACTGACTCCAGACTTTACCAAACGATAACTGTAAACACCACAAATACCAAGAAGATGCCTTTTGTTTCCATTTAAACGAACGAAGCGAAAAACCTTATTGCGACATCAACACATTGAGTTTGGTTTCCGACACTGTGACGTCAAGCGTCTACTGGTGGTGATGCTATGTCACGTACGTATCAAGGCGAGGCACTGATCATTATTGTTGGCGACAGTCTTGGAAATGGGTGCTGGTGTAAACGAAACAGCGTCGCAGGAATGTATTTGGTTCAATGTTGTGAGCAAGTCATTTCATTGATCGAATCTTCTTCTTTCTCTTCATCTTTGTCCCACTTTTTACGTGGGGTCGATGTATGATGATGTCATTCGCCTCCATATCGCTCGGTCGTGCACTTCTTCCCCCGACAGTCCTTTCTCCCTGAGATCTGCCCTCACACTGTCTAACCACCTCCTCTTCGGCCTTCCTCTCCTCCTCTTCCCTTGCACTTTCATTCCCATCGCTCTCCTTCCTACATAATCCTCCTCTCTTCTCATTACGTGTCCATACCATCTCAACCTACTTTCTTGGACTTTCTTTGATATTTCCCCCACTTTCGTTGTCCCTCTGATTCTTTCGTTTCTTATCTTGTCAATCTTTGTGGCTCCGCACATCCATCGTAGCATTCGCATTTCTGCGACATCCAACTTCTTTTCCTGTGTCTTCTTTGCCGCCCATGTCTCCGCCCCGTACATCAGTGCTGGCCTTACCACTGTCCTGTACACTTTTCCCTTGATCTTCACGTTCATTCTTCTGTCACACAGCACTCCAGATACTCTCTTCCAGTTCTTCCACCCGCTCTGCACTCTATGACTGACTTCCGCATCCAATTCTCCATCATCCGCCAATGTCGATCCTAGATATTTGAATGTCTTCACTCTCTTCACTATCTCGCCCTGTAACCGGATCTCTAGGTCATTGTTTTCGTTGCACCTCAGGTATTCCGTCTTCTTTCTACTAATCTTTAGTCCTCGATCTTCCATTGCACTTCTCCATTCCTCGAGCTTCCTTTCCACCTCCTCTCTTCTGGTACTGCACAGCACGATGTCGTCTGCAAACAGCATACACCAGGGGGGCTGTTCTTTGATGCCCCGGCCCAACATATCCATAATCAAGTCAAACAGGTAAGGACTCAGTGAGGACCCTTGGTGCAGCCCCACTCTAACGGTGATCTTGCCTGTCAGTCCTACACTGCTCTTGACTTGCGTACTTGCGTCTTCATATGTGTCTTTTACAAGGCGTACATACTTTTCAGGCACACCCTGCTCCCGCATACACCTCCAAACCTCCTGTCGTGGCACTCTATCGTATGCCTTCTCTAAATCAATGAAGACCATGTGCAGTTCCTTCTGCATCTCCCGGTGTTTCTCCATCAACTGCCTTGCTGCAAATATGGCGTCCGTTGTTCCTCTGCCCGGCATTGATCGAATAAAAAGAGAAAATGCAGCGTGGGTCCCTTGGACTGGTACCAGGTATTATACTCATCTACTGCCAATGGTGTGATTGTGAAGAAATGTGTTCGACCTATCCATGCGATAACGGAGGAACTTGTGTAAGCAGTGGGACAACTTATACATGCATCTGCCCAGCGGGTCGGACTGGACCAAATTGTGAAGGTAAAAATTGGGCACAAGGACGCATGTCAACTCACATATCAACATTTGTCGATGATAATGCTAACGATGCTCAATTCGTAGCTTCCCTTGCAGTTGATGGAAATATGAGAAGAATAACCCCATTCTGCACTCGCACACAACCCCATTATTATCCTTGGTGGAGGGTAGATTTTGAAAGAGTGTTAGAAGTTGAAAAGGTTGTCATACACAATGAATACAAATATACTGATCGTCTGCGAGAATTTGAAATTGTCGTTGGTATCTATGACGGTTTATACAAAACATGTGGACGTCGAAGGAACGATATGATAGGCATCCAGATAAAATCCATCTATTGCTCACCTGATGTCAAGGGACGCAGTTTGGTGATTGTAATTCGAAAACAAGTCGACACAAATATCCTGACTTTATGCGAGGTTCAAGTGTATGGTAAACTATATTTGCGTGACCCATGTTACAGCAATCCGTGTGATAATGGAGGTACATGCGAACAGAACGGAACCTTTTATAGATGTGTCTGCCCTACAAGTTGGCCTGGACTTTTTTGCGAAGGAAAGAACTGGGCACGTGGACGCCATGCAACAATGTCGTCAACGTTAAACCCAGCTTCAAGAGCTGTTGATGGAAATGCTGATGATATGTTGACGACGGGCAGCTGTTGTGAAACTATTAAGATCACAGATCCTTGGTGGAAGGTTGACTTTGGATCAAACGTGATAGAAGTCCGAAAGGTTGTTATAGTGAATCGTCAGGATTGTTGTATGTGGCGACTGAGAGACTTCGATATTATCATTGGTCCACATGATGGAGAGTACAGTGCGTGTGGTCCTCATCTACATAATATGTCATATATTGCAAGGAAAAGTTTCTACTGTTCTCCCCATGTCACTGGAAGCACTTTGAAAATTACGCTTCAATGAAGTACGACGCGCCTTAGTTTGTGCGAAGTGTATGTGTACGGAATGTTGACACCATGTCTGAGCAATCCGTGCCAGAATGGACTAAGTTGTGACCGGAATGCGAATGGGTCTGCTTATGACTGTGTAGATATGAATCTATGTGTGAGCAATCCGTGCGACAACGGCGGAACTTGCGAACAGATTGGCGACTCGTATAACTGTAAATGCCCAACAAACTGGCTAGGATCACACTGCGAAACAGAGAACGTTTTCTGGATAGTACTTGTTGCTGCTAGTATCGTAGCCGCCGTTGGCGCAATTGGCGTTGCCGCGTTCTATGGTTTGGGATTCTTAGGATTCCTACGATCAGCCAAGGAAGAAGATGAGGACGACGACAATATGGCAGACATATTTGATTCCATTTATCAGCAAGTAATGTCTATTTTTTAAGACGCTCAAGGGGACGAAAACGAAGTGAAACCTTAAACATCCGAGTAACAGTGTTGATTAGAATACGCTTGCGACGTTGTATATGCGATATATATTCCTCATACGCCTGCAAACATGACATATTTCGCCAGCATTACTTCTGCTACCAGAAGCTGAATGGAATGAGCCGTCGAAAGTCAGCAATACTGATCTGATTGAATGCTCTATGTGAAATTTTCGTAACAAAGTATCCACCAGTGAATTGTATAATACATTTTTGGCGAATGTATGGCAAATGTATTGGTCCTACTATTTATTTTTCAAATCGTTATTATGAAAATGATTAATGACAATCTAGCATTCATATTTTGTTTTGGAAATAAACTGCAACTGTTATGAAAACTGTCATTGTGTTTTGTTTGGTAGACGTCTTTATAAATTCCAAGTTAAGTTTTGGTCTCGACGCGGGGAATGTCTTGTGTTTTCCTTTTAAATATGGCTAAATTATTTACATGTACTGTTACTAATATGTGTCTAATTATTCCAGACAATTTTTATTAAAATATAATCTTGTAACTCTATAATAATATACTATTATTAAAAAAAAAACACCCAGCGGGCACACGACGTCGGTACGACGTCGATTATTGATATAATATACATCGCGACGTCGTACAACATATATACAACGTCTTTACAACGTCGGATCTTCGACGTTGGAAGTACGCCGAAACTTGACGTTGTTGCGACGTTGAAATAACATCGACAACCAAATCCGACGTCTTTGCAACGTCGGGTTATCGACGTTGTAAGGACGTCAAAACGCGACGTTATCACGAAGTTCACATGTCGTCAACAAACAAATCCGACGTGTCTGTATGTAACGTCAGGTTTTCAACGTTGCACGGGCGTCGTTTCGACTGAAACCCATGCTTTTGTAAACGGGAACATGAAGCCGCGCAGTCGATCGGATGGGTTACTGCACGTAGTATATCCCGAAGCGGACACGAAATTATATATATCCACCATGCAGGCATGGGTTCAAATGCGAGTGAGCGCATTTTAATGCAAATGTTTGAAATTATTCAAACGTAAATACAAATACAAATGTTCCGGTACTAGATAAGATTTAAATACATATGCAAGTGTTTTAGATTAGCCAAATGCAAATGCAAGTGTTTGAAACTATGCCACTGCATATGTTTTAAATTAAATGTTTCAAATGCAAATGTTTTTATTCAAACGCAAATGCAAGTGTTTTGTGATTAAATTACAAACGCAAATATTTTAAAACATGCAAATGTGCCAGTACGCAATGGAATTTATAAAGTACAAATAAAATATCAATATCAATATTGATATTCTTGTGCTAATTTTATATTATGCCTTCAAAATACTGATAAATGTAAAAGTGGATATCACTGTCTTTGCCAAGGGGTATAAAGTCCCCACTGTACTGGTGGCACCCCTGAGCTGCCACTGGCTACCCTTATGTAATTATGACTCAGCAACCAATTACATCAAGGGGAATTACCTCTAAAAACTGACTAGATACCCATTTATAGTCTGAAATAATGTATGCCTGTGCCAAATTCAACATTGCATGAGTTTGTTAGAATATAAAGGGAAGAATTTTCCATGAATACTGCAGGAATAGTGCACTGAACATATATATATATATAATTATAACTTTTTTTCCAACATTCTAATTATGTTGGCCGATCTAGTATACCCAACATGCATTGTGAATGACGCCACTCATCCCAGCTTTGAATCTGTTCACGGAAGAAGCAACGTGCGATCGATTAATATTTACCGTTAAGTGTTACCATCTACTTGTATTAGTTGAACTGTTTTGTTTGTTCGTTTTGTTTGTTATAAAAATAAATCCGTGTAATTATGTATTTTGTATGCTTTCATCGATTTGAATCTTCTTAGCATATTTGACCTATTTGTTAGCTTGGCCTATTTATACTGGTAAGCGACATCATCGTTTCAAATACAAAAAGGGGCATATTCTTGTAAAATGTGGTGTTTTAGCAGTGGAAATAGCACTGCGAAAAGTTTGTTTGTTGACTTTTGTTGTCATTCATCTCGCTAACGCACTTGGCGATAACAGCGGATACTCAAAGGAATTCGCAGCGCCTCTGGTTTAGACCAATGTAATACACCTAATCTAACCGTGTTTTACCTACTTTTGTTTTGAGTATAATAAAATCGGGTAATCTTCCATAGCCATAGCCACTACGTTTACTTACTGGGCCCTTAGGCTTAATATAATAATTGAAATATAAAGCGGTAATAACAAGTGACTGGTAAGTACAATATATTACCACTACCAAAAATAGATACGCTAGTGAACAATCCTAAAACAACATTATAAACGATCCTGCAACTGTGTCGTTGTCGTTGTTCTAAGACACTGTCGAGCTATGTTCATTTTTTCTCTCGGTAATCTATTTTTGCCACTACGTTAGTATATTCAATGCATTCGGTGCTTTTTGTGCCATCTTTGCCATTGGTATATATTTCCACCTAGGCGTAACCCAATTTCTTAATTTTTTTCGCCTCTGTTTCTAGGCTGTCCACTATTTCTCTACACTTGATGATTGCAATGTCCACTTCAATTTTGTTTTTGTTAGTTCTTTCTTTACATCAAGTTTTGTTTAGCCCTTCTCTGTAGGATAGGGTATGTGTTGTTGGAAACCTTGATTGATGTAAAGTTGGAGTGAATAGTACCAATGATTTTTGGCAGGTTTAATGGAGTGTGCAGATTATTGAATCAATGCATAATGAATTTATTTAGTGTGTCGAAATGTGTTCACCAAAACACATAGTTTCACTATAGCTCAATAACATATAACTAAGTCCAGAATTAAAGGGTGTGATATTGAAACATACAATATTTCAATGCTGTGATGAATATTATGTTTCAGCTAGGTAGGTTTTATATATAGGTTTTTATTATAAATTGCACAATTAATTGTATTGTTTATGGTTTGAATTCTAGTCTATCCAACAAATTATAACACTAAAATAAAAGTGTTGAACTTTTTTCGTAAAGTTGTCCCAGTCATCAATTAATCCTAAAACATTTGAGAAAAACAATATTTTATATTTTGTTTCACAATTATACCGTTATAAAGTCAAATTTATTATACAATATTCCAAATATATTCTACAAAACATTTCTAGACTGTTTTGAGATAATACGCTCGTGTATTTACTTTCTTGTTTACAAAATTGGATTTCCTGTAAACAGCCTTAGGAGTTTGTGTAACAGGATTGATTACTTGATAGAGACAATATATATATAAATTCCCATAAATAATTATTTTGAGGTATGTATATGTAATGGTCACAAATGTGTCCTTTATTGACAACTAATACACAAAGCTATCAGAACATGGTGGAAACAGTATTTTATCAACTTTTAAGGTGGGGTGTCTCCCCTTCAGCTTAGGACCTGCATGTTCATCGTAAGCTCCACAGTGAGCCCAATTAAGCATACTCGATTAAAACATGGCATAAACTACATTGCAAGAGAAATGCTCACCGAAGTAGCCGTTGATACAATCTGCAACTGGAACGACGTCAAACCCCGACGTTTATACAACTGTCAAATCCAATATGTTGTCAACGTTATTTCGACGTCGGAACGTCGTCTGTACCTGACCTTGATACAACTTTCAAATCCAACTTGATTTCAACGTTGTTTCGACGTCGGTACCTGCCGTCGGAAAAACGTCGACACCCGACGTTGATACAACTTTCAAATCCAATGTGTTTTCGACGTTGTTGTGAAGTCGGTACCTGACGTCGGAATAATGTCGACACCAGATGTTGTTTCGACGTCGGTACTGGACGTCGGAACAACGTCGACACCCGACGTTGATACAACTTTCAAACCCAATGTGTTTTCTACGTTGTTTCGACGTCGGTACCTGACGTCGAAACAACGTCTTTACAACGTCAGTTTGCCCACTAGGCGGTGATTAAAAATATTTGGGGTAGTACTGTGTGGTTTTTTCCAAGCGTGATATTACATTGATTATTGAACCATCAATTGTTATTTTAGTTAGAAGGAAACAGGAATTTGTTGGAAAATACAAAATGTGTCATGTGTCCTGCACGTATGGCTTACATATTGGAAACTTTCCGTCACGAAAATAAAATCAAAATATTAATATATGCTCGCATATGTTGTGCTCTCCTTTCATATACATCTACGGTATTGATATACATATTTACTGCAAATATGTCATATAATACTTCATACATTTTATTAAAAAATTAGGTATGTAGTACAGCGGCTAAATGCCACAAATTTGACGAATTGTGCACTTTTTGACAAAAGCATGAACATTGGCACACATGTAGTTTATGATATATATATTCATATAAAGCTGGGGACCCATCGCCATCGACAGGGTATCTAGCCGCCATTTTGATTTTTTAAATGGCCGCCTTGGAAATCCATTACGCAAGTTTCTTGGCATCTAAACAACATAGAAAGATGGTCCTCATTTTTTAGTGTCAGGGAATTCATCTCTGCCACATTCCATATCCTCAGATGACCGCCAAATTGGAATTCAAGATGGCCGCCATGGAAATCTATTAACCACGTTGCTCAGCTTCTAAGCAACATAGAAACATGTTCTTGGCATCTAAACCATGATTTTCAGGGTCAATGAATTCATGTCTGCCACAGGCCGTATCATCATAATTTTTATGACCGCCATATTGGAATTCCAGATGGCCGCCATGGAAATTTATTAACCAAGTCGCTCAACTTCTAAGCAACATAGAAACATGTTCTTGGTGTCATAACCATCATTTTCAGGGTCAAGGAATCTATTTTCGCCACATGCTGTATCCTCAGATGACCGCCATACTGGAATTCAAAATGGCCGACATACAAGATCTTATATTTTATTTTAATTCACCTAACTGGGAATACTAGCTAGGTACCCATACTGTTTACAAAAAAATAAAATTAATCTAGATATTCCATAGATATCCATAGATATTAAATGATGATCATGACTCTTATGTGTTTAACAATGGACTATACTCATACACATGTTAAAATAACAGTCATATTTTACTCGCCTCATGCAGTATAAGCCATCGCATAGTCAGAGATTTCAAGGGTCGCCACATGTTCCACTGCTGCTACAGAGCTCGGTGTATTGCAGACTAGACGACCGGCATTTACACTTGCGTCTATACCCCTTCGTGCACCCACAGTGCACTAGCTCATGGCACGACATTTATGCCTCTGGTAGGTCAGTCCAGAATGTGTCACTTGGACTGCAGCCCCAGTGTCCAGGACTTGGCAGGTGGGGAGCTGGCACAAGAGCTTGTGACCATACATATCCGGCCTGGTACACAGCCCGTTTGATATGCTGGAACAATGCAGTTTTGGTTGACGGAACACTCTCAATGGTACGGGATCCCTGGGCGAAGAGGTGCTTTCTTGCCTCGTTCACCGTACTAAGTGTACACGTCATGCTGACGCTAAACCTTTCGATATCTAGAGTAGGTGGGTCGACTTCTTCCGGTTGTGATGAGAGTGTGAGGAAGGCATCTACTACAGACGGACATGCCGTCCATGCCAATCATGCCGACTTCTTCCCTCGGCCGAGGAAGCAGGATACAGTGCCATACCCGCTCAGGATATGAAACAGCAGTAATGCTCTAGATGTCAGCACACCTAATTTGTTTGCAATAGCAAGAATTGCAATATGACGTAAGTGAGTACCAACGCCGAAGTTGACCCACAGTTCATCAACCCCAAGAGTTTGGAAATGGCCTACCGCCAAAACAACCACATCTGTATCCACTGTCCGGATGACCACTTTGGAAAGTCCTTGTTTCACGCAATGTGCCACATGGAGTAACATGCGCGTGTCCGCCTTCTCGTGTGTGCACGGCTGAAGATATTCTGTGTCTCCAATGCCATCCTGGTTTGCGGTCACAAGTGTGTTATCTTTTGTGCTGATGAGTATCTTTCCACCGGCATCGTATGGCCTGATACATTCTGAGAAATAACGAAATAGCTCACCTTTGTTCTGCACAATCCTCAGGAAACTCTCCCCGTTTGCTGGAATAGGGGTTCCTGCAAGAACTCTCTGTCGTTGTATTGTTCTGCTATCCACTCGGCGTTCCCTTGTTGATTGTTTGAGACTGTCAGCAAAATTCCTATCCTATACAATGTCGACCCTACTGACAATTGCTACCTAGGAGGTAATATATGGAATGAAAATTTGCTGAGCATAATCATCAAATGTCCGTCTAGCCCCTGGCCTAAGTATGTGTACGATGGCAGCACCACCCAAAACCTTTGCACCGACATCTGGAGCATTCTCTGATGAGGAATCAAATTGTGTTAGGCATTCCAGTAAGTCAGATTTCGATCCATGTCGGAGTTGTCCCATATCAGAAATAGTCGGAGGACACGCCTGATTTTCGAGTTGAAAGAAACGTTCCAGGACTCCTTGTTTGTTCTGACAAGCTATGTAGAGCCTTGCAAACATATTGCAGTTTGTCTTCAGATTGCAGTTTGTCTTGAAATTGCTCTTTGCTACTTGATGTTTGCTTTGCACGTGGCATACTAAAGAGAGGCAATTTGTTTTTCTAGATAATATCACTGAGTGGATTGCTAGGTGTGCCTTTATTGTCTTTTCCCGATATCCTCAGCTGGGTAGACTGTTTGCACCACGTCTTTGTTCACGACGACCGTGGTATCAAGTGTCAGCATATCACCGCTATCTTCAAAGAATGCTTGTTGACACCATCGTCGACACTTTTTACCAAACTAACTAGACATATTGAATGTTGCATGCCGGCCATCTAGAATGTTATTATGGCCGTCATCGAAGGATACAGTATGTGGCACGGATTAATTCCTTGATCCTGACAATGTTGGTTTAGACGCAATAAAATTAATGTTTCTATGTTGCTTAGAAGTGCAGCGATTTGGTTAATATATTTCCATGGCGGCTATATTGAATTCTAATATGGCGGTTATCTGAGGATACGGCTTGTGGCAGAAATGAGTTCCTTGACCCTGAAAATGATGGTTTAAATACCAAGAACATGTTTCTATGTTGCTTAGAAGCTGAGCAACGTGGTTAATAGATTTCCATGGCGGAGATCTAGAATTGCAATATGGCGGTCATCTGAGGATACGGAATGTGGCAGAAATGAATACATTGACCCTAAAATGATGGTTTAGACACCAAGAACGTATTTCATTGTTGTTTAGATGCCGAGAAACGTTGGTAATGGATTTCGATTGCGGCCATTTTTTATATCAAGATGGCGGCTAGATACCATGTCGATGGCGATGGGTACCTAGCTTTATATGAATATATACATCATAAACAACTTGTGTACCAATTTTCATACTTTTGTCAAATCGTGCACAATCATATCCCTTAGCCGCTGTACTAATGTAACCATGTAATTATAAGACATATAGCTGATTATGTTTTGAACACGGCGATTACGAAATGGGTAGTGTTGATTTTTTAACAATATTACATGTTTTTTAACCATCTAGTGTTATTTTATTCGGAAATGAACTGGGTTTGTTTTGTGATAAAAACAAATTGCCACCTGCGACGTGTGTACACGATAATTTGAACTATTGTACACCACTTTCATGAAATGAAACCAAACCTGAAATGTTAATATGTGTTAACATATATTGCGTTTCCTTTCAAATACGTCTGTTCGATTGACATATTTTTATTTTATACAAACATTCACCTAACAATTCCATACATCTTCATACCAATATATTTTGTGTAGCCCTGTACTCAGTTGCCATATAGCCGATTGGACATAACGATTGTGTTTGAGAAAACGTTGAAAAAACCTTGAAACACCCTCTTCGCAAAATAGCCCACTGAACACACACAAAAACGACAACATAATTAGATCACGAATACATTTATTTCAGGGAAAAACCCACAATACATACAAATATGTGATACAAATAAATATAAAAAGTAAAAGTAAAGGTAAGTTCTTATGTAGCGCAGTATCCAGTCCTCAGGGCTGCTCAAAGCGCTTTACACTTCACTCCCTGGCAGACCTGTTCTATCGAACACCATCTCGACTTCTCTGGGAAATAACAAAAATGTATTTTAAAAATATATTGTAAATACATAAATGGGCAAGAACAAAATTAGTAAGCTAATTAAGAGATAAATAATTTATGAAACGTTTAATAAATAAATAAATATGTAAAAATAGGATGTAAAGTCACCATTTTACAACATATCATGATTTCATCCAACAAGTCCACATAGTTTTATTAACGATATATGTACAGTAACACATACTTTTGATAATATCGTTGCCAATGTTATGCACCCATTTTCTTAAACCGAAACTTTTCTCGCGCAATAGGGCTTCAAATGCGTCAGTAGCTCCATTCACAAACGTGATACTCGCATTATCCCGTCAGTGATCCTAAAATCCATGTAATGCATATTGTTGTAGGCAGCGTTATGTTTTAAATCGGTGCGCTTGTTGGGAACAATAAACTGTACAAAATATGCATGAAACAGATGAAGCTTAAAGGTATTCTTTGTAAGCTAATATACATTCGAGGTGTACCGTATCAAAACGTATTAGTTTCCCATAAGTACTTTCTCTGCTACTTATGTCTTGCATGTTTGTGCATAATTTGGGTGTTATCTGCGCAAAAAGCCGATAAACAATTGTGTTTAAGCGAATCATTTTGAGCTTGTTACCACGTGGATGATTAATTCTTCAGCCCGAGTATAATGAATACTCTTGTATGCGCAGTGACCCACACAAAGACCGGTGACGTCACACACACAGCTAACATGTCTTATTTCGAGGTGAGTTGATTCAAGCAATGGCCTTGTAAATAAGCAATTCGTAGACATATGTATATTAACAGCTATTTTTATAAGTGTAGGAAGCGTATGCATTGTTTATTTATCCTGCTTTCCATTGCCGTCAGCCGAGTACCGAGTAACGTTTCGATTAAATAGAAGTATAACGTTCGCCGACGCGAACGGCTGCAGTCGGTGTCAGCTGCAGCTGACTCTGTCATTGAGTCTGTCGAGCCTCAACTACAGTAACTAACATAGCCTTAGGCTTAGGCAAGGGTCTCGCCTTTCTAGTTAGTAAAACTGCATTGTCCAGTATTTTATAAGCAGTGAACGAAAATGCACACTAAAATATCAATATATGCAACCATAGCAAGAGGATTAACCTGGTCGTGGATGTAATTCTGTTGCCTAAATTTGGGATTTGGGTATGTGTGTCTACGGGTCTTGCCTTTCCAAATTCCAGTCAGCCGTTTTTGAAAAGACACCGTTTCCCCACTTATTTGAACGAAAACATAAAAATGTTAGATTCCTACTTTCACAGACTGTTTTTAATGCTATAGCTACGATTGTAAGTAAACCTGGCTGGCATGTCATCATTCAATGTAAACGTTTTAGGTTTGTTAAAAAGTTCACAATACCATGTTGCCACGGAATTTTGCGATGCACGCATTTTGGACACCAGCAGATCTGCAGTCTAGTATACATAAGTTTTTATCGATGAATATATATTTGTAAATCTAATAATAGATCAGATCAAGTTGCGCTGCTTCATGTCAATAGAACATACAATAATAATAAAACTCATAAAAATAAATTAAAAAAATATTTTTACATGTTACTTTAACGTTACTGTACACTTTTTCACGAGAATGGTCCATATGTATAATTATATACAACATTAATTATTAGAGCAAGAATAAAGGAAAATATACACTGCACACTGGATAAGGTCGAACTTCCAGGGACCCATAACAATACTGATAAGTGGAATTTCTATAAGTTATCCGAAGGTTCCCTTGTTGGGACCTTTGCCCTGGACCGAGGAAAATATTGACTTAACTTAAAATACACTTATGTGAGTTCGAGTTATCTGGAGTGCACTGTACATGACCAGTGCATACAGGTAATTATGTAGAAGCAAATTAAAAGTTGGCCAAAGTAACGGATTGTGATTTTAGTCTGACTGAATCAACATAACAAGGTTCTCTTGTATTTCTTTTCCATTTAGCCAGCTGCACACTTGGTGATAAGTCCCATAATCCAATATCTAAACTGAATTAATCTGCACAGTGTTGAGTTAGTTAACTCATATTTAGGCTCAGTTTTCTAAATTAAACTTTGTATATTTGCCGGAACATTAGAAAAGAGGAAAATAACAGTGCCATAAATTGGACAGTGGGTCAATGGACATAAGATGTTGTTTGACTTGGTTCTGCCCCATTCTGTTCAGTGCGACATCTACTGGGAAGTTGTACCTCACTTCGAGTTTCAAACGGATGTGTGCATCTGATAGCTTTGTGTATCAAAATGCACTGCAGTACTATTAATAAGTACTGCAGTGCAGTAAACTGACATAGTAGTGAAGAAGATGTCTGACTTTGTTCTGCCACATTAGTCCCGTGTGGCTTCTGCTGGGAATATGTACATCACTACGTTTCAAGTGGATATGTGCAATCGATCGATTTGTGCATCCAAATGCACATCATCCCGTCATTATGTTGCAAAATAGGAGTACATAATAACATTTATGCTTTCTTATACTCATCATGTTTGAATTGTGTTCTACAGCATATTCTTCAAACTTTGTTGATACAAGTTTGTGTTATGTGAACGATACTGGGATTAGTCTATAAAAGGTATCAACAATAATTTTTACAAATTCATAAAATATAAATGTTCTACAAAATTCTAAATATTTAGGGATCCTTCTTAAGATTGGGTTAAATACACCAATGATGACTGAAAAGAGTGTTTTAAAATGTGGGCTACTTCTAAAGTTTTGTAATTGTGCAACTTTATTTCCATGATACAATGGTGATTTAATTGTTTGTCATCGAAACAGAAGTTCAACAGAAACACGTTTAATATATTTCACACGTTTAATAGCAGCTGGATTTATGGTGCCAACAAAATGGTTTCATTATTGAATATTTCTCAGCTTCAATACGTTTCTGATGGATAGTCGTGAAATGGTCTTGGTAACTATAATCAACTTTAATTCCTGCGCGTTATAACTGCTGTCGTCGTCGCGTTATCTGAGGTATGATCGTAACGTTTAATTTAGGACCGTACCTTCAGCCGAGAAGGCTACGTCGGTCTATTACTAATTGGCAGTGCCTAGTTCCGATAACGTATGGAGCATCTGCAAAGCACCATTCCCATATCACAGCTAATTAAAAGACTGGAAAATACAGTACAAAATAGCACTTGGTTATCGTCACTATAACGAGAGCGGATTGCGTGGTCAGGTCTTTGAACGGCGCATTTAATGTTTTTATGTACAATACTTGCGCAATACAGGTGTGGACGTTGTGGACTGACTACATATTCCTTAGTATCATCATTTGGGAACATGTACTGAATGGTTCAGTATAAACCATATCGAGGTTTGACATGCCAACACTGCGATGGCAAGTCAGACGAGGTGTAAGACTGTTGGGGAAGGGACTATTGGGTCTGCGTCAACAGAGATAAGTCCAAAACAAAAGCAACAGCAACAGATCTTTGTTTCGTTTCTTTTGCACATCTTTGAAACGTGGCCTTTTTGTGACACTTGCCACACCCTTTGCCTCTGGCCGGACAGTTTGGGTTAGTGGTCTTTGGCACCAGCACGTTTCTTCTGTCCGCTTTTAGCATCCTTCGTTGAACTGCTGCTGAATTCGTCCCATATACGCCGTTCAGTTTGCTCCACCACGCGCATGGTTACGTTGTTGACAAACGGTATACTACTTTTTAGATGAGACTCGATTTCTTCACACTGAGCTGCCAGTGTAAGTGTTTGTACCAGGGTTAATGCTTCACATTCTTCCATCAACCTACGTTTGGAATAGCTGGATGGGCACTTCCACACTTTAGAGTCACGAATGTTGTTATTAGTCTCGACAACGTACTCTGCTTTTTAAACCTGGTAGCAAACTGTTGTGTTGTCTCACCTTCTTTTGGGTTCATTCCATGGAATGTCTGGTGGGCGAATGCAGTATTAACTCGTGCAAAGAAATAGCTATCCAATGCATTTACAGCAACGTCATGATGGTGTCGCTCTCCTGTTTAGCGAGAATTACGAAAATGTCCTGCACTTCTTGGACTGTGCTGTGCTGTCGTACAATTCTGTCGTAGCACAACATCGTTTGCAACAACATCGTCTAACTGTTAAATTACCAGTCCTTTTTACCGTCAGCGAAAATTTCAAAACTGTTCAACCACCGTGTCTATTTAGGACCCAACGTCTTGCCAAGTATTGTATAATTACACTCACTTCTCAGCTCTCCATCTTCACTGACTGTTGTACCTCCAATCTGCTTCTTCTGTCTTCTAAGTCGCCAGTATCAGACTGCCGAGTATTACCTGAGGAACAAGCAGGCTTTAGGCCTAAACGCTGTTGTGCTGAGAAGATATTCACACTCATACGCATTACTGAGAAATGTCAAGAGTGCCAGTTACCCCTCGCAATCAGTTTCACAGACTTCATCACGCGTTTGACAGCATCCACAGAACGACCATGTGGAAAATATTAGCCACGTATGGAACCCCACAAAAGATTGTAACAGCAATCAAGAAGATCTATGAAAACTCGAGATGTGTAAAAACAGAAGATTGATTTAACAAGATTTAATAAGATTGCCACCCAGAGAATTAACTCTAGGTGGCAGGTGGATAAGGAAGCCCTTTGGCTTATCGAGAGTCCGACCCTTTTATCTATGTGTATCCAGCCCGTCTGAGGTATGTGTCGATTTTATTTTTAAACATATTCACGCTACTAGTACCCACACAATCAGCAGATAATCTGTTCCATTCATTTACAGTCCTTTGTGAGAATGAGAACTTTCTTATATCTAATCTACACTGCTCCTTTGCTAATGTAAGTTCATGCCCTCTAGTCCTTCTATCTTTCTTAACTGAGAAAAACATATTTCTATCAATATTTTCATAACCCTTCAATATTTTAAACACTTCTATCTGATCTCCTCTCAACCTCCTGGTCTCTAGTGTTGTTAAACCGCATTTTTTAGGCGTATTTCGTAACTAAGATCCCTCAGTTTTGGTATCATTTTAGTTGCTCTCCTCTGCACTCTTTCTAGCATATCTATGTCCTTCCTGCGATACGGCCTCCACGCTTGAATACAATATTCTAAATGAGGCCTAACTATTGTTTTGTACAGCGGTATTATTAGCTCTTTTTCCTTATACGTTATGTTTCGCCTAATTAATCCAAGGATTTGATTTCCCTTTGAAGCTGCAATTCCGCACTGCTCTGAAACCTTCATATCAGCACTAATGGTTAACCCTAAGTCCTTTTCTTTTTCAGTAGTACTTAGTACAGTACCCCCCATTGTATATTCTACCTCTTCGTTCCCATGTCCTGTGTGGAGGCATTTACATTTCCCAAAATTAAACAGCATTTGCCACTTTTCAGACCATTTGATCAACCCGTCAAGATCATCTTGTAAATGCTGTCTATCTCCATCACTTTTAATCCTTCTAAACACTTTTGTATCATCCGCAAATTTCAACACCTTGCTTGTTATTTCATCATCCAAATCGTTGATATATATTAAGAATAATATAGGTCCTAATACTGATCCCTATGGTACCCCACTCAATACTGATTTCCAGTTTGAAGCCACCCCATCAACTACTACACGTTGTCTTCTGTCAATCAGCCATTGTTCTATCCAGTTTATTATACCATATCCTATGCCATGGGCCTTTAGTTTAAGCAGTAATCTTTGATGTGGTACTTTGTCGAAAGCTTTTTGAAAATCTAAGTAGACGATATCTACTGGTGATCCCTCATCTACCCACTTAGTGATGTCTTCCAAAAAACCTAACATATTTGTTAAGCATGACCTCGCTTTAAAAAAACCATGTTGAGATGGGTTTATCAAGTTTTGTTTAACAAGAAAATCCACCATGTGATCTTTAATTAGTCTTTCTAATAATTTACAAATCACTGATGTTAAACTCACTGGTCTATAGTTCTCTGACTTGTTTCTCGAACCTTTTTTTGAATAACGGTATAATGTTTGCTTCTTTCCATTCTAAAGGAACCACTCCCTCTTCTAATGACAAGTTGAAAACTGTTGCAAGCGGTATGCTAATTTGTTCTACATTTTCCAATAGTAGTTTGGGTGGAATACCATCCCCTCCAGGTGATTTATTATCCTTCATAGCCCTTATTTTCTTAGCTACCATTTCCGGGGTTACAATTAATTGTCCTAAATAGTCTGAATCTGCCCCCTTGAACTTAGCCTCTGGTACTGGCAGTGAACTAATATCTTCCCTGGTAAACACTGAACTAAAGTACTCATTCAGGTCTTCTGCCATTAAGAATCCCTCTGATATTATATTTCCAGCACTATCTTCTAGAGGACCGACCTTATCTGTTTGCTTCGAACATAATCATAAAAATTCTTGCTGTCATGTTTTATATTACTAGCTAATTGTTGTTCATAGCTTCTCTTTGAATTTCTAATTTCAGCTGTAGCTTGGTTAAGTGCTTCTTTATAACTGTTGTAGTCTTCATCATTTCCAGTACATCTATATGACTTCCACATCTTTTGTTTATACTTAATTTTTCTAATGGCTTCTTTCGATAAGTGTTTCTTTTTGGACCGTTTTCCTTGTTTTTTGAAGGGTACAAATTTATCGACTATGCACTTAATTTCACTCTTTAATATATTCCAGCATTCTATTGCCGTCTTATTTTTCAGTGTGTTATTCCAGTCTATCTTTGCTAAATATTTCCTCATGTCCTTATACCTTCCTTTGTGGAAATTTCTCCTATACTGCATTTTACTATTCCTTTCTGATTTTACTTTGATGGTAAAGTGTATCTGGTTGTGATCGCTTCTCCCCAGTGGCTCACATATCTTGACATTGTCAACTAATTCATTCTGTGAGGCCAAAACTATGTCTAACACATTCTCACCCCTGGTTGGTTCTAGCACATGTTGAGAAAGGAATGTATATTGAACTAAAACTAAAAACTTGTGGTCCTCACTCCCCATACTCTGTAGAGATTTCCATTGTGTATGCCCGTGGTTAAAATCCCCCATAATAATACAGTCCCGTTTGCTTACTTCCTTTATACCGTTTTATATATTTTCATTCTCTTCTATGCTTATGTTTGGACTTCGATAAACTAACCCAACTGTTAACGTTGAGTTTCCTGTAACTATGTTACACCAAACAGCTTCTTCGCAATCTGCTTCTCTTTCTAATTTTATTTCATAAGCCTGAATAGATTCTTTAATATATAAAATAACTCCACCTCCCTTTCTTCCTATTCTATCTTTTCTAAACATTACATATCCTGTCAGTCCCAATTCAGCATCTGATATATCGGTGGTGGTCCAGGATTCGGTTATACCTATTATATGAGGGTCAGTATCTTCTACCATAATGTTTAGTTCTTTTCTTTTGTTTACTATACTCCTTGCATTATGATGATACATCGACTTGTTACATGTGATGACTGGTGTCAGACAAGACTGCATTTTGTCTGCCCTTCTCTTAGCCGTGGCCATCGACGTGGTCGTGCGGCTAGCAATCACAGGCAATGAAAGGATTGTGTGGGTTAAGGAGCAACGTTTATCAGACTTGAATGTTGCTGATGACATTGCTGCCCTCTCCAACTGCACCCAGGGCCTACAACATCTGGTGGAATCAGTCAGCTGATGCGCTGATAGCTTGGGACTTCTCATCATTGAAAATAAGACAAAATCATGCTGACAGGGAGCATCAACGACCCACATATGTTTTGATCAACCATAAAAATGATGAAACATTAGAAAACGTCACCTACCTTGGCAGCACCATCAACAATCGAGGAATCATCGGTCATGTATTAAACTAAATTGCAGAGTGGGGAAAGCGGCAGCAGCCATCAACCAGCTGAGAACAATTTGGAACAACAAGAAATTTACCTCGAAATTTAAATTCTAAGTACATTATGTCGGTTTCGTCACCATCATCCTTATTGCAGTCCAGTCTTGGGCCGTTATAATAGCCGTGTGATGTATGAACATTTTTGGGGAAGCATGTTGGTCACAACTTATTGTGTCGTTTGATTCAGCTAAATTAAGAAGACTGTCTTGAATCATTCTTTCTAATAGTTCTATTACTTGGCTAGTGAGTGATACTGGTCTGTAATTAATAGATGCAAGAAAAACGTCATCAACATGTGTCTGTTTGGATTAGCTACCGCCATGAGAATGATTCGTAACCGATAAAATTATTAAACCGAAACATGGATCAGCAGCAGTTTATGTCACAGGTTCAGCAACAAAAAGAAGGAAAATATATGGAATAAACGGGGAATGAACATACTGACAGACGGATTGATTTAAAATAAAAAACACCAGCTCTCCACACACGAAGCCATCGTATGACATTGTCATTGATGACATATTGAATGATTGACATTATTTTTGTTAGAATATAAAACATACGAAATCTCACCTTTGGTACTATCATGTTCCTTTTTTACTACGTATATATGGCTAAACGTTTATTTTTCAGTTTAGCTTTAACGAAACGTTCAGATAACAGAAACTTATTGAAGCTGAGAAACATTCAATAATGAAACCATTTTGTTGGCACCATAAATCCAGCTGCTATTTCCAAAAGCAGTATAAATACAACATTAATTTACGAAGTAATGTTCAGTATTAAAATACCATAGGTAGTTATCTACTTACCTATCTGCACACGATTTAAGTTTAGTTTGAAACATGTAGATCTATAAAGAGCATAGTAACATTATTGTCTACAAAATAAAAAAATATTGCATCAGTGTAACAACAAGGGGCATACCTCAATTAGATTCATGTTTTATTTTGTAGTGGGAGTGCAATTTGTTCTGCTCATCATTTCGAGTAAAATATATTAAACGTGTTTCTGTTGAACTCCTGTTTCGATGACAACAAATAAAATCGCCATTGTATCATGGAAATAAAGTTGCACAATTACAGAACTTTAGAAGTAACCCATATTTTAAAACACTGTTTTCAGTCACCATTGGTGTATTTAACTCAATCTTAAGAAGGATCCCTAAATATTTATAATGTTGTGGAACATTTATATTTCATGAATTTTCAAAAATTATTGTAACAGCAACTTTGTTGACACCTTTTATACACTACTCCTAGTATAGTTCACATAACTCAAACTTGTTTCAACAAAGTTTGAAGAATGTGCTGTAGAACACAATTCAAACATGATGAGCATAAGAAAGTATAACTTTTATTACGTACTCCTATTTGCAACATAATGACCGGATGTTATGCATTTGGATGCACAAATCGAACGTTTCCAAAAATCCATTTGAAACACGTAGTGATGTACATATTCCCAGCAGAAGGCACACGGAACTTCTGTTGCAGAACAACGTCAGGCACCTTCTTCACTACTGTGTCAGTTAACACATTGTCCAATTAATAGCACTATTATGAATTTTGATACATGAAGCTATCAGATGCACACATAAATTTGAAACACGAAGTGATATATAACTTTCCAATAGATGTCGCACACAACAGAATGGGGCAGATCAAAGTCAGGCACCATTTTATGTCAGGTGTCCCATTGTCTAATTAATGGCACTGTTGAGTAGAACTCTTCAAACTCCTCTTTCCATAAGCTCGGCTATTTTCAAACTGTTGATGGTCAAATGTTCCTGCAAATAAACAAAGTTGAAATTAGGAAACTGAGCCTAAATATGATTGAACTAATTCAACACGGTGCATATTAATTCAGTTTAGATATTAGATTATGGGACTTATCACCAAGTGTACAGTCAGACTAAAATCCCAATCCATTACTTTGGTCAACTTTTAGTTTCCTTCTACATAATTATCTGTATACATTGGTCATATACAGTGCACTCCAGCTAACTCGAATTCACATTAGTTGATTTTTGCTAAGTTATGTCAATCTTTATCCTCGGTCCTGGGCGTGTCTGCCAATAAGGGAACCTTATGATACCGTTTTACTAATCAGAAGGTCCACTTATCAGTATTGTCATGAGTCCCTGGAGGATCGACCTCATCCAGAGTGCACTGTGTGTTTTCCTTGAATGAATGAATGAATGAACGTTTATTCAGAACATTGATAACAATATATACAAGACAAGATAACCAAACAAGTTTAACTATAATACAAGTGAGAATATACAATGTTTGAAGGGGGTAAATACGAAGTCATTGACTTTTGTGTAAATTTACCCCTGACATGTATTTATATATATAATTATATACATGTATGTATACACACATATATACATACATATATTCACATACATACATACATGTATTTTGAGACATCAATATTATATTATTCGAATTTGCTATTCATCTAACCATCTAGCTACAATAATTAAAAACATGCAATGGAATATGTGCATATTCAAAATTTAAAGTAATAATAATAATATTATAATAATGTATTTATTTCAGACAATCATGATGTCCATATATACAAATACATCAATAAAAGTATGTAAATAATATAAAAATACATAGATAAGAACAATATGTTTAAAAATTATATAAATCCCGGACCCACTGGTGCCGTAGTTTCGAAGTACAATACACGTCGCTAGTTTTAATGCTATAAATAATGGGATTCAAAGACATGTCAATCCTATTCATTAAGCTAAAAAATAGCCTTTCTGATTACACATTTACCCGAGCTGACATTAGCTGTAGCAAACATGTGGCTAGCGCTACATCTCATGGGCAAATTGTTCAATATCCTGAAAGAGTTGTTATATGCAACAATGAATTGATGAAAATTAACTTTTCTAAAGTTCACCCATAACGCACACATATAGATATTACCAAAATACGCTGTAAATAGCTTATTTTTTACAGCAGTTGAACAAGTGAAACTTTTGACGTAACATGTTACTCTTGGCATACAAAAGTCTCACTTTGGCTTGCATGTCAGACTCATCAGACAAGTTATTAGAAATGACATGTCCAAGATATTTACAAGAGGTGGCAAAGTTGAACTTCTTTCCTCCTAATGTCATTTTTTTAGACAGATTTGACTTTCTAGATTCAAAGTACATGACCAGGGATTTACTCGCATTGTATTGCACATCGTGCTCACATCCATATGAGTAACACATGTCTAGTAGTGTTTGTAGTCCTTTAGCAGAAGGTGCAAACAGAAGTAGATCATCGGCGTATATAAGGTGATTAACAACCATGTTACCAAGACTACAACCGATTTGTTTTTTGTGCAGTTGTATACTCAGATTATCCATATAAATGTTAAAAAGCAAAGGGGATAACTTCCCACCTTGCTTAACACCATTGCCTACCGAGAAGAAGTCCGAGTAGGTATTTCCCCATCGTATGCATACACATTGATTATTGAATTCATTGCTGAGTATTCTTAAGATATAGTTCGGTACATTTCGTTGTTATAGTTTCGTTATAAGTTTATTTCGGTTGACACGATCAAACGCCTTTGATGCATCTAAAAATGCGACGTGCATAGCTGAACCATGTTCAGTGTAGAACCTTAATAATTCCTTAAATGCAAACACGCATAACTCCGTTCCATGTTTAGGCTTAAAGCCAAATTGATTAGGAGTGGTTTCCAAGTACATTTTCATTCTGTTAAAAAGAACAGTGTCTATTATCTTCGAAAATATATTCGATAGACATATTGGCCTATAATTCCCTTTGTCGTTTACTCGTCTATTTTTGTCTTTAATAATTGGTACAATAACAGACTGTGACATTTCTTTTGGTAAATAACCATGCACCAGAATCGAAGACACAAGGATAGACAAAAGCACAGCGAGTTGATAATCAGCGAACTTAATATGTTCTGCACTGATACCGTCCAGACCTGGTGACTTATTTTTTGAGAGTCCATTAATAATATCCATCAGTTCAACTGCACCAACAGTCATTCCTGTATTGTCAGTGGAACAGTCATAACAAACTTTATCACATCGACTATCCTCCACATCATTAAATAAATGTTCATAATGATGCTTCCACATTGACCCGATGTTTACGTCACCGTGTATATTATCAATGTTTGTCGGAAGTTTTACTTTACTGTTCGTACAGTGCTTAATTTCTTTCCAGAATTTGCGGTGGTCTTTCTGACACAACTGTTCTGCAATGTTATCAGCAATGATAGTTTCTTTCTCCCTTTTACATTTTCTGATCGCCTGTTTGAATTTCATTCTGGATAATTTCATAACATTAAAAATGTCACCTTGTCTAGGTTTACCAGTCTCTTTCCATATACAGTAAGCATCACGGGCTGCACAATGAAGCTCTTTCACTCGCTCGTTCCAACCTGGTACAACATTATACTTATAAGCACCTTTGCGATTTGACCGGAGTGTGTGACCACACCTCTTCAATGTAATCACGATAGAATTGTAAAAGTCATCGAGATCATCATGATGATTACAGTTATGACAATTGGGATCATTGCATCTAACACCCGGTGGAACATTCAGTTTGCTCAATTCAACGTTCGTGCATTCTCTATATGCATCAATATCTTGTGGGTTTAATCTGTCCCACTGTAAGCCTTGCTTACTCTCATTAGTATTGCCACTACCACTAACGCAGTATGCCATAAGTACACATCTTTTCACATATTGTAATTTCCTCAATGGCATGATTACATTTGTGTTTGATTTTATTTAGGTTTCCACAACCAGATATTTCTCAAATAAAAGGTTCTTGCATTTACGCTTAAATTCAGTAATAGTATTAGTAGTTTTTAAATGATCACATAGAGAATTCCATAATTGCACTCCCTTTACACAATGAGACATTGATCGCATGGTAGAACTGACTCTCTGTCGTTCTAGGTCATGATTAGCTCGCATTGAGTATGTTATTTCCCGTCTAGTAACCAAACACTGAATATTTGATGGCAAACACTGTAGTAAGCTTTGTACATAAATAACGATGTTTTCAGTTCTATGATATCTGGACATTTTAGAACATGTAATTGTTGGAAAAGTGAGTTTGTATGATCCAACCATCTTGCACCAAATATAATGCGGATTACTCTTTTTTGTAATAAGAAAATACAGTTAGTATTTGTTGGGTACGTGTTTCCCCATATCTCTGCACAATAATTTAAATACGGCAAAAAGAGAGAACTGTATAGAATACGTCTACTATTTCTATCAAGTAGATGACTGCATCTATGCATTATAGCTGTACTTTTTGAAAGCTTTGATTGTACGTATTTTATATGAGCTTTCCAATTTAGTAGATCATCAATAAACACACCCAAAAACTTGGTGACCCTTACTCTTTCGATATTAACATTTTGTATTTTGTTATTAATTTCTTTGTTTAGCATACGATTTCCAAATAACATATAATTGGTTTTAGATATGTTCAGAGTTAATTTATGTACTGCAAACCATGTATACATTTGGTCCAGAACGTTACATACAGTTTCGTTTAGTTTATTGATGTTACTATTTGCATAAAAGATATTAGTATCGTCTGCAAAGAGAATGTATTTTACTAGATTAGATATGTTACACATATCATTAACGTATAGAATGAATAGTTTGGGGCCCATGATCGAACCCTTTATTCTTCTTTTTCAGTTCAGCATATCTCTGCGAGACGTAGCTGCCCGGATGATCCCAATATTCCCTGCTCTGTCTACCTTTCGTCTCCCTGCTCTCGTCCAACCAGTCGCTGATGTCCTGCTTCCATATTCTCATGGGTCTTCCCCTTCCTCTCGTTCCGGCCACTTTGCCTTCTAGAATTGTTTTCTCTAAGGTATCGTGTATTTTGATATGACCAAAATAACTCGGTTTTAGTCCATTTATTCTATTCACTAGTTGTCATTTTTCTATATCTAATTTTGTAAGGATCTCTGCGTTGGTTGTTTTTGTTATCTATGGCACTCTTAGGATTTTTCTGTAACATTTCGTCTCAAACGCTTTTATTCTTCTTATGTCTTCTTTGTTCAGTGTCCATGTTTCACTCCCGTATAGAGCTGTTTTTTTTAAATTATTATATTTGCTGGTATGTTTTGACCTTTCCATACATTTTAAGATTAAGAAGAAGTGATTTCAAGAGGGCGATTATCTTTGGGTGGACGTTCATGTCCTTGATTGTTTTCCAGATCATCTGACGATTCGCACAATCCTTGAAATAGTCGATGAAGCATATTCTTAGATTATTATTTATCTCTCTGAATGTATTAATCAACATTCTCAGATTGAATACCACATAATTAATTTGAGAATGTTGATTCCAAAATTCAGAGAGATAAATAATGATCTAAGAATAACCTTTCCTTTATTATTGCTCTAATAATTAATTATATATATATATACCTATGGGCCATTTTCGCGAAAGGTATACAGTAACGGTAAAATAACATGTCAAAAATAAAAGTTGAATTTGTATGTTTTTGGCGAGTACTATTAACATTAAATGTGCTATTCACATAAAGCTGCACAGCGTGATCTGATAATAGATTTTTTAAATTCTTGGATAAAAACTTATGTATACTAGAGTGCAGATTTGCTAGTGTCCAAGTTCGTGCATCGCAAAACCATCGTAGCCGTAGAATTAGAAATGCGTGTGCGGCGATCAGAGCGTGCGGCAATTGAGGAGGACACTTCCGGCGGACGGCCATCGAGTCACTATATGGGCAGTCCAGTATCCCCCATTGTTGTGAACCTGTACATGGAGGACCTGGAGCAGAAAATAATAGCCACTGCACCAGTCGATTGCCAACCGAGAAACTGGAAGCGATATATGGATGATGTAATTTGCCTGGGACACACAGGAAAGGCAAAGAAATTACAACAACACATGAACACTGTAGACCCTACAGATAGCATAATTTTCACGTGGGAAGACGAAGAGGACAACAGCATGCCCTACTTGGAAGCAAAGTTCACCAGAAAGGAAGATGGCAGTGTGAAGTCTACAGTGTACAGAAAGAAGACGCACACTGACCAATACCTGAACTTTGCGTGCCACCACCCCAAGCATCAGAAGTTGGGAGTTGTCAGAACCCTTATGAACAGGTGTGAGACGATAATTTCAGATGAGGGGGACAAGAAAGAAGTGGTGGAATACTTGAGAGGAGCTCGTAAGCCTCAAAAAAGGTGACAGATAGCAGTAAGAACAAAAAGACCAACAAATAAAGACAACAATTACCGGAGCCAAGTAGTCATCCCATACGTAGAGGGGGTCTCAGAGAGAGTACATCGAGTACTGAAGAAGTATGGAGTAGCAACAGCCATGCGTCACCACACCACTCCAGGCACCTGTTGGTACATCCCATTTTGAAGTGAAGTTTTAAAGAAACGTTTAGATAACAGAAACTTACTGAAGCCGAGAAACATTCAATAGTTAAACCATTTTATTTGCACCATAAATCCAGCTGCTATTTCCATAAGCTATATAAATGTATTATGCATCACTAAACTAATTTACGATATTAAAATAGGATAGGTGGTAATGTACTTTCCTATCTACATAAGGTTTAATATTAGTTTGAAAAATGTAGATCATTTAGTGTAAAAGATATTGAATTTGTTTTTGTTTTGTTTCAATAACAAATAAAATGGCCATTGTATGATGGAAATAAAGTTATAAAATTACAAACCTTTAAAAGTAACGCATATTTTAAAACACTGTTTTAAGTCATCATTGGTGTATTTAGCTCAAGAAGATCCCGAAGACATTTGGAATGTTGTCGAACATTTATATATTATGAATTTTCAAAATTATATTAAAAGAAACTTTGTCGACACCTTTTTATATACTACTCCCAGTATAGTTCACTTAACACAAACTTGTTTCAATTTTTTTTGAAGAATATGCTGTAGAACACAATCCAAACATGATGAGTATAAGAAAGCATAACTTTTATTATGTACTCCTACTTTGCAACATAATGACGGGATGATGTGCATTTGGATGCACAAATCGATCGATTGCACATATCCATTTGAAACGTAGTGATGTACATTTTCCCAGCAGAAGCCACACGGGACTAATGTGGAAGAACAAAGTCAAACATCTTCTTTACTATTGTGTCAGTTAACATATTGTCCTATTAATAGCACTGCTATGCATTTTGATACACAAAGCTATCAGATGCACACGTCCATTTGAAACTCGAAGTGAGGTACAACTTCCCAGTAGATGTCGCACTGAACAGAATGGGGCAGAACCAAGTCAAACAACATCTTATGTCCATTGACCCACTGTCCATTTAATGGCACTATAGATCTCTTCAATTTCCTCTTTCCATCAGCTCAGCTATTTCCAATGTTCCTGCAAATAAACAAAGTTGAATTTAGAAAACTGAGCCTAAATATGAGTTAAGTAACTCAACACTGCAGATTAGTTCAGTTTAGATATTGGATTATGGGACTTATCACCAAATGTGCAGCTGGCTAAATGGAGAAGAAATACAAGAGAACCTTGTTATGTTGATTAAGTCAGACTAAAATCACAATCCAGTACTTTGGCCAACTTTTGATTTGTATCTACCTAATTACCTGTTTGCATTGGTCATATTCAGTGCACTCCAGATAACTCGAACTCACATAAGTAAATATTTTCTAAGTTAAGTCAATATTTTCCTTGGTCCAGAGCAAAGGTCCCAATAAGGGAACCTTCGGATAACATTCTAGTTATCAGAAATTCCACTTATCAGTATTGTTATGGGTTCCTGGAAGTTCGACCTTATCCAGTGTGCAGTGTATATTTTCCTTTATTCTTGCTCTAATAATTAATGTTGGATATAATTATACATATGGACCATTCTCGTGAAAAGTGTACAGTAGCGGTAAAGTAACACGTCAAAAATAAATGTTTAATTTATTTTTATGAGTACTATTATTATTAAATGTGCTGTTGACATGAAGTATCGCAACTTGGTCAGATCTATTATTAAATTTAAATCAATATATTCATGGATAAAAACTTATGTATACTAGAGTGCAAATCTGCTGGTGTCCAAAATTCGTGCATCACAAAATTCCGTGGCAACATGGTAATGTGAACTTTTTAACAAACCTTAAACGTTTACATTGAATAATGACATGCCAGCCAGGTTTACTAACAATCGTAGCTGTAGCACTAAAAAGTCTGTGAAAGTACGAATCTCACATGTTCGTGTTTTGGTTCAAATACCGGGAAACGGTGTCTTTTCAAAAACGGCTGACTGGAATTTGGAAAGGCAAGGCCCGTACACACACACATACCCAATTCCCAGATTTAGGCAACAAAATTACATCCACGACCAGGTTAATCCTCTTGCTATGGTTGCATATACTGATATATTAGTGGGCATTTTCTTTCACTGCATGTCAGATACTGGATAATGCAGTTTTACTAGCTAGAAAGGCGAGACCCTTGCCTAAGGCTAAGGCTATGTTAGTTACTGTCGTAGAGGCTCGATAAACTCAGAGACAGTCCCGTCGGCAGCTTATACCGACTGCAGCCGTCCGCGTCGGTGGACGTTATAATTCTATTTAATCGAAACGTTACTCGGCTGACGGCATTGGGATGCAGGATAAATAAACAATGCATACGCTTCCTACACTTATAAAAACAGCTGTCAATATACATATGTCTACAAATTGCTTATTTACAATGACTTTGCTTGAATCAGCTCACCTCGAAATCAAACATGTTAGCTGTGTGTGTGACGTCACCGGTCTTTGTGCGGGTCACTGCGCATACATGAATATTCATTATACTCGGGCTACAGAATTAATCATCCACGTGGCAACAAGCTCAAAATGATTCGCGTAAACACAATTGTTTATCGGCTTTTTGCGCAGATAACACCCAAATTATGCACAAACATGCAAGACATAAGTAGCAGAGAAAGTACTTATGGGAAACTAATACGTTTTGATACGGTACACCTCGAATGCATATTAGCTTACAAAGAATCCATTTAAGCTTCATCTGTTTCATGCATATTTTGTACAGTTTATTGTTCCCAACAAGCGCACCGATTTAAAACAACGCTGCCTACAACAATATGCATAACATGGATTTTAGGATCACTGACGGGATAGTGCGAGTATCACGTTTGTAAATAGTGCTACTGACGCATTTTACCTGAAGTAAACGTATTCGTTATATAATTATGTTGTCATTTTTGTAGTGTTCAGTGGGCTACTTTGCAAAGAGGGCGTTAGGGTTTGTCAAGGTTTTCTCATCAAACAAAATCGTTATGGGCAATCGACTGTATGGCAACTGAGTACAGGGCTACACAACATATATTGGTATGAAGATGTATGGAATTGTTAGGTGAATGTTTGTAGTAAATAAATTTAAAATATGTCAATCGAACGTACTTGAAAGAAAACGCAAGATATGCCAACACATATTAACATTTCAGATTTGTTTTCATGAAAGTCAACATCGTCGAAAACACACTGGGTTTGAAAGTTGTATCAACGTCGGGTGTCGCCGTTTTTCCGACGTTCGGTACCGACGTCGAAACAACATCGAGTGTTGACATTATTCCGACGTCGGGTACCGACGTCACAACAACGTCGAAAACACATTGGATTTGAAAGTTGTATCAACGTCGGGTGTCGACGTTTTTCCGACGTAGGGTAACGACGTTGTTCAGCGACGTCAGGTACGGACGTCGAAACAACGTTGAAAAGAAGTTGGATTTGACAGTTGTATCAACGTCGTGTACGGACGTCGTCCGACGTCAGGTACCGACGTCGAAACAACGTTGAAAACAAGTTGGATTTGAAAGTTATATCAAGGTCGGGTACGGACGACGTTCCGACGTCGAAATAACGTTGTAAACAAGTTGGATTTGAAAGTTGTATAAACGTCGGGTTTTTACGTCGTTCCAGTTGCAGGTTGTGTTAACGGCTAGTTCGGTGAGCATTTTTCTTGCAATGTGGTTTATGCCATGTTTCTATCGAGTATGCTTAATTGTGCTCACTGTGGAGCCTACGGTGAACTTGCAGGTCCTATGCTAAAGGGGAGACACCCCACCTTAAAAGTTGAAAAAAGTAGAATATATTGGGAATACTGTATAATAATGTTGAATTTATAACGGTATATTTGTGAAAAAAATAAAAATATTTTTTTTTCAAATGTTTTAGGATTAAGTGATGACTGGGACAACTTTACGAAAAAAGTGTTTAACACTTATTTTAGAGGTATAATTTTTTGGATGGACTATAATTCAGACAAAAAACAATAAAATTAATTGTGAAATTAAATAAAACTTATATAGCTTTGGTGTCTCCTCTTAATACTACGTCAGCGTATCTATTGCATTAAAAATAAAGATATTCATTATGTGGTACAAATCACATCGTTTTATTTGGTACAAATACAACAAAACACTACCAACACCGGTACACAAGCTGGAACTATGCTAGACTTCCGTCCACCACCTCCAACCCGGCCAGGTGCTTTCTTAAGGCATGCAGAGACGGCTGCATTTACTTCTGTCTCTGTTCCCATCTGGTTCTTCAGGACACTCGCTGAAACATAATATTCATCACAGCATTGAAATATTGTATGCTTGAATATCACACCCTTTAATTCTGGACTTATATATATATTTCATTGAGCTATAGTGAAACTTTGTGTTTTGGTGAACAACATTCGACACACTAAATATATTCATTATGCCTTGATTCACCAATCTGCACGCTCCATTAAACCAGCCAAAATCATTGGTACTATTCACTCCAACTTTACCTGAATCAAGGTTTCCTACAACACATACCCTATCCTACAAAGAAGGGATAAAAAAAATTGATGTAAAGAAAGAACTAACAAAAACTTTTTGTTGACGTCATGTGAACTTCGTGATAAAGTCGCGTTTTGACGTCCTTACAATGTCAATGACCCGACGTTGCAAATACGTCGGATTTGGTTGTCGACGTTATTTCAACGTCGCAACAACGTCAAGTTTCGGTGTCCTTCCAACGTCGAAGACCCGACGTTGTAAAGACGTTGCATATATGTTGTACGACGTCGCGATGTATATTATATCAATAATCGACGTCTGTAGCATTTCTGGATGTTTAAATCTACTTTCCTGAGGTTTTATTTTATAAATGAGGAAGGTCAAGCCAGTAGATAGACATATTGATAACCAACTGCCTTAGTTATGTAATTACAGCAACTCGGTTGCAGATTCGCTCAGTGAAGCGTGGTATTCTGTTGCTAGTGTTTCTAGGCAAGCAGGTGGTTTCACTGTAATCGTAGAGAGGGTGTTCCACAATGCCTAGTTTGAATAGTATATTGCATTAGCCAATAGAAATGATGGAAACCTGTCATATGATGTGTAATTAGGTCTGCTTATATAAACGTTTGTTTGTTGTACGCATTTCGATATCTGGGCGCTGGCGAAGGACTGGGACAGATCCAGGGTTGAACGAGACAGGTTGCCCTGCTGCCAAGAGAATGGCAAGTCAAGTCGTAAAGCGTGGTGGGAATCGTTAACGTGGGTTACGTTCCCAAGATTTTATGTGTGTGTGTAATATCCAGTGTCCAGAGTGACTGTTCGATCGAGCTTCGAAGAATCCATGCCGCCACGTCTGCAGTATATTGAGACAACGTTCCGATCGGCCCCAACGTATTTGCGTCGATGAGCGATAATCGCGACGCGCTCACCCAGCACGGGACATCCTCGAACAGCGGTCTCGCAGCGATAACGTCAGAAAGCTTGACCGAATGCGACTCGTAGCGGCCGGCGGTAAACGTATACTGCCAGACGTCGTCAATTGCGCGAACCCGTTCATCCGACTTCTCGATCGTTTGCGACAGGGCAAGACCTCTCGATCGAATTCGTAGCGGCCGGCGGTAATCGTCTACTGCTTCGTCTTTCAGTTGAACGTATTCAACTGACTTCGCAATCGTTTGCGACCGTGCGATCATTGAACGGACGTGACTCGAGAATTCGCGGCGTACGACGGCAATCGTCAATTGCCCGACATCATCACTCGTGCGGCCGAGATACACCGTTCTAATTGTGTTCTGAGCTCGGCGTGATGACTTCCACAAACGTTCGTATATACTCGAGATGGGACTAGCCCAATATAAATGTCTATTTTCTGATTGAACGTATCTATTATTTGCTGTATTATGATTAGTACTTATCTGTGGTTTTGAAGTGAGGTATTATTACCCATGAAGTATTCACATATATATAAATATATGTGTGTGTTGTAACAGATTACTGTAATGAGAGTTCGCGAGGACTAGCTTATACTGTGTATTTATATTATGGGAGTTATTCTTAGATAACACTTTGCGCCTAGTGTATGGTCGTATAGCGGTATAATCCACCTTAGAAAGGAAGTGGAATGTGATAATCGAAAGATTCAGTGTTATTGTTTATTGTGTTCTATTAAGATTTGGTTACGGGATTTCTTTATTTTGTTTATTTTGTTAATCGAGATATTTACCAAAAGGAAGATATCTTGTAATAAAGTTTATAAAATGTTCCACTTTCTTTGTTGCTTGTTCACGATAACCGTTCTTTCTCATATGCGTTGACCTTGATATATAAGAACCCTAGTAGTGTAGTAGTGGATCTCAATACGTAACTCAGCAGGTGTATGTGCAGTTTTGTCTATTTTAGCTGACCTAAGGGCATTTTCCTGTGGTTATTTGCTGACCTAAGCATCCCTAGTAGAGAGAGAAGTGGACCTAAGCGCCCCTAGTGGAGAGAAGTGGACCTAGCCGTCTCATCTAAGGTGAGAGACAATAAAATAATCCAACAACATATAATCAATGTAGAAACTTTTATTTATTTTACCTCTTTACTCAGTATCATCCATACAATAATAGCCATCATCGACAATATCTCCGTTATGGATAAATCCCCAATTTTCATGGTCGCCCGTGTCCATAGGAGACGGTGATGGTGGTGGTGACGTGAAATACCATGGAGATGCCGGTTCAATACGTGGGCGTTTCTTTATGTCACACAGGGTTTGGTAGAATTGACAACGATGCTCATCACGAAGCTCTTCTTCGCTGTAAGGTAAGTATTAAAACTTTGAAAACTATACCAATGAGACGTTAAATCTTACACACACACACACACACACACACACACACACACACACACACACACACACACACACACACAGTGCTATAACCAGACACAGTGTTGCTAGGCAACCACAAGCTATTTTGAGTGCGTGGACGGTCAAAGAGAAGAGTCAGCAGTCAGAACTGCTTAGAACTAGTTCGTCTATGAATAGGAATTAAAACTGAATACATAAACAAAATCTTGAAAACAGTCAACTGTTTTTATTATACAGCATCTCGTTAGCAAGGTGTCTTGTGACCCATACTTCCCGTCTTTAACGAAGTGTCTTGTGACATGTAAGAGGAAGTCACCGAGGAGAGAACTATGTAACATCCTGTCTTTAACGAAGCCTCTTGTAAGAGGAAGTCGCCGTCTATCTAGGTCGAGAGAGAGAGAGAGAGAGAGAGAGAGAGAGAGAGAGAGAGAGAGAGAGAATTTACCGAGGTAACAAAGCAAAAGCAATAATAAATAATTTGAACACTTACGTGCACTCCAAGTCTTCTCCTTCTCCTTCTTCTTCTTCTTCTCCTTCTTCTTCTTCCTCCACTTCATCATCATATTCTTCTCGAGCAGCGCTAAAAAGATGATATATAGTCAACTGTTAGATGTGATAAATGAATAATTAGGGGTAACTATATACTTTTCAAAGTTTTGATATATATATATATATATATATATATTATTATTATTATATATATATATATATATATAGGAGAACTAGCGGTTAAATATGAAGAACTTAAAAGATGATATATAGTCAACTGTTAGATATGATAAATGAATAATTATGGGTAACTATATACTTTTCAAAGTTTTGATATATGTAGGAGAACTAGCGGTTAAATATGAAGAACTTCTAAAGAACCCTATGTAATTACCTGAATGAAGTAAATACATAGTCCTAAAAAACACACATGACATCAAGTAAATAATAATAATAATAATAATAATAGATACTCACATCTTCCTTTCAATTTCTTTCCATTCTTCTTTTATTTTACCCCAGGGTATATCTCCGCCTTCGACAACCATCTTTCTTGTTGTTGTTATTGTTATGAAATGAATTGAAAAGTTAACACACGAACTTTCAAGACAGCCAGTCAACTTCCCGCATCATAATGAGGCGTCTAATTATACGTTTGTAAACGAGGTGGTGTCTTGTGACGTCCCGTCTCGGATTAGTCTTCCTGTTTTTAACGAGCCATCTGTTTACACGTCCTGTCTTTCTTTGTGTTCGCTAAACTAGTCCGTAAAAATAGATCCTAACATCCTGGGCATCTTATTAAAGACAGGATATGCACCGTAAGAATCCTGCAGGTGTCTTATCGTCTACCTAGTATCCTGTTGCAGTCACAAGACTGATGACTGGATATTTTTCTTTGTTTGCTCTGTAAAATAGTTGATTGACAGCTTTTTCTTTAACGCTCTGACTAACAGTCACAAGATAGTTGATTGACAGCTTTATCTTTAACGCCCTCCTGACTAACAGTCACAAGACTGCTAACCGAGGCACTTTCTGTGTATATAAACCCAGGGTAAATTGTAGAAAACATAACCAACTCTTGCTCTCAACCGTCGATTTCTCTTCAAGCATTCTTCGTGACTCGGCAACAACATGGCGACCGCTAAGGGAACCTCCGACAACACGATCGATCTGACAGGTCTCGAAACGGTAAGTGATGGTTGCCACGTGTTCGATAGACCTCTGAATATTGTAACATGCGCTCTGAATTCGAAATATGTATATTACGCGTCTTGTCGTCAGTGTACCCGCAAAGTTTTGCTTGAAACGAAAGGTCATCACACCGTCATGGCATGTCCGGTCCACGGTCGACAGAAGGGTGCGCCTGTATATAAATACTGTATGGGTGTATTGTTGGGTGATCGAAAAGGCGTTGAATTGTGGGTCACAGCTTTTGACGTCATAACCCAGCGGCTTATAGGACTGTCGGCCAATGACTATATGTCACTGAAAACAGACGAAGAGCGTTATGGTGTAGTGAGCGTCCTGTTCGGCAAACAGGTTAGGGTGACTATCAAAAAGTCATCAAAAGGCTGTTACGTGAACTATTCCGTGACAGCACTGGAAGTGATTGAACAGTAACTGTGGCAAGGTGTCACCGGAAATAACCAGGTTGTAATTTCATATGTTGTAGTTTGAATACCTGTCCGAGTGTATGGACGACGAGACCTATCAGCATGTCAAATCATCGTCGCCCGAGGTATCTCAAACGTTGAAAAGACATCTGAGTTACTCGGATGTCAGCGATAATGAGGCAAGTGAAATTTGTTGTGGGTCGTGTAGATGGAGTAGTGATGACGACGACGATGGTATTGTTCACTGTAGTAGCGATTTACGGGAGAGTGTAGAGAAGATCAATGCCATTCAAAAACGATCGGAGGAAATGATAGACGAAGATGTATTTATAGCGACTATCTCCAACGCCTGCGTGCTCTACGCGTCCAAGTCACTGTGTCGTGAACACGAAGGCCTTTGTATGTCACTGTACACCCTGGATCAGAGCAAAATCCTGAATGCACTGAATGAGGCAGTGGACCAAATCGGATATGCATCGCATACACCGGAGTGGGGTGACTATACCATCCCACGAGTGAAAGAGACTCTACGTGAGCGAGGTATATCCTTGCTGAATGAAGGTAAGGAGGTGCCGGCGAGAGCTAGTCTTAAAAAACAAGAAGACGATCTCACAGCGGAAACGAGGGACTTGTACCTGTTGTACTCAACTGCAGCCAACGCCTGTATTCGGCGTGTAATCAACAGACTGGACCGTACCTTCGAAGATCAAGACGTTGACTTGTACAGAGTGAGCAGTGAGTTGATCTATGACACTTTGAGGTGGACAGTGAGACATATGCGATATAAAGTGGACTTTCCGTCGTGGACACATGATACTATACCACGTGTCGAAGCCATCCTGCGCACTTGTGGTATAGCACTGACGTCTGACCTTAATTAACAAGGGTGTCTAACGAAACTGTCACTTACACTCATCATCATATAACCTTGTTCTTTTTTATTGTGTTTAATAGGATGACGGTGAATTAGGTCGTATACGTCGTGTTTATACGGATGACAACGACGACACCGATGATGACGTCGATACACAAAAGCACATTACATGGGCGCCAAAAAAAAAGATCTGTCATCGAAGGCGTGTCGAGGTGCCCTTGCGTCGTCGCCTTCTCGATGTACTCCATGAGCGTCGTCAGCAGCGTCCTCATACGACGTCACCGACGACAACGACGACGACATTCGATATGACATGCGATAACGTCACCCTCGATGCATCTCCTGCTGACTTGTCTTTAGAGATGACCTGCGTTGACGACGACGACGACGACGACGACACATCATCACCGTCGTCGTCGTCAGAATACGAACAACTTCAGTCGAGTAAATCTATATTTGACCTGTCGCCCCATGGACTATTAATATGGGCGACCTTTCTGGATTGCATGCCATTAGGCTATAGAGAGCCTTTCGTTGCTCTAGCATCTCTACAGAACAATATAGCTCACTTGGCTAACGCATTGTATTCATCGTCGTCGACGTCGACTACTACGAGGGAAGCGGTGCGACACTGCTGCTTTGACATTGCCCGAAACATAATTCGGGACGAACATATTGACGCTGTCGTATCTAGTATCCATAAATTTGAAAATTAGTTGTGTTCTATGACAAAAGAGGAAATGCACCTCTACAATGTTGTTTGAGGTTAGTGGCGCCTCGTCATAGTAACCTAGTAGTAGTAGTAGTAGTAGTAGTAGTAGTTTTCGATTTTTGAATTTCATTACGCTTGTGTAATCTTTAGAGAGAAATAAAAGGTATATTACTAGTCTTCTTGGGTGTCCGTTGTTCTTTCGTTTCAAAGAGTGACTTTGCTGGTATACGACGTGCGCACACACACACACACACACACACACACATCGATTTATACGTAGCCCACGTTATCACATAGTGTCCCCTATATAGTCAATCTTTACACCACCACCACCACCACCATCACCACGTATGATTATATAGAAATAGACAAGCATCCTTCGTCCTTCAGTTGTAGGTGGACGCGATGTCATGAAGAAGCATCTTTGTCGTCACTGCGGTATCGTCAGCGATACATACGACGAATTGCAAAGTCACATCCAGCAAAGGCATTCATCCCTTCAGTCACCGTCGCAAGTGGCGCCATCTGCTGAATCCAAAAGAACCACCCATCGATGTCAGGTATGTTCAAAAGATTTCGCGAGACGATACACCTTGTTACGTCACATGAAGACTTCATGTGGTAAGGTACCCGTGGAGAAAAACCACCGCTGCGAGATTTGCGCACGTGAATTCGCGAGACGTGACAACTTGTTACAACATATCAAGGTATGTAGAAGACGAGATGAAGTCACGAGGAAGATGAGGAGGAAGCCACCCAAGCGAACAAGACGTGAAGAGCAACCTCGTGACGACGTCGTCGATCCCATACATCCTCCCTCGCAACTCCCCTTGCCTGATCATCTGTCTAGTGATCTGCGAGATGTCTTTCGAGACCACTGGTCGACCATCAGAAGCCACGTGATCAGAGGCCCCGTTCAATCAATTTTCAATTACAGGGTGACGACACCGGACACGACTCATCTAGAACCATCCTTGAAGATCATGTTTCAACAACAGAAACACGCCTTTAAGACCAATCTTAGTTACGGTTTTGTCCTGAGGAACAAGATCACCAATAGACATCGGTATTATCATTCGTCATGTAACTGTTGCGGACGTTACCTCGATGAACCGTGTCTGATTACCAACACCGAAGACTTTGATGCATTTCTAGAGCGTATCCGAGAAACAGACGTGTTGCAGTGGGCTATCAATCAACGTCCGAACAGTCAATGGATATGCGAGGCGGTCACGAACGTCACCTTCTTCGTCAATCACATCGTACAGCATCCTATAGGATGCGCGGACATCACCCTTTCCAGGTACATCAAGAAGAACCGTGCCGTCATCGGACTGGAAAGAGAAGTCAACAACAACAAGAAGTACACCGACAATCTGTGTTTCTTCCGTTGTCTTGCTCTGCATCGTGGATGTGACCCACGTTACCTGGAACCCACTGTGAAGGTACTCTACGAGAAGTACGACCACGAAGACGGAGTGTCTATGAAAGACTTTGAGGGAGTGACGATGGACGACCTCTATCGGATCGAGACCATCTTTGAGATCAACGTGTGCGTCTACACCCTCATCGATCCAAAGGAAGTAGAAGACGGAAAGACGACTGCCGAGCTCGTACGTCGTTCATTGTGTCATTATTCCGACACCTTGTACATCAATGTGTACGACGACACACACTTTTCCTATATACAAGACATCAATATGTACTGTCACTCTTATCGTTGCAGGAAATGCGCTGACTCGTTGTGGAAAGACGCGTTCCAACTAGAGAGACAAGAGCGCACGTGTAAGGGTGGCACGCGAAAGATCTATCCCGGTGGTGTCTACCGTCCGACGCCGACAGTCTTCCAGCGTTTGGACGACGAAAACATTCATGTTCCCGAGTGCTTGCGCTACTACCCCTATCGTGCTACCTTCGATTTCGAGTCCTGGTTCGATACGTCACACCTTCCGTCGGACAGCGACAAGGTTCATTGGGTGTCTCGTCACGTACCCTTGAGCGTGTCACTGGCGAGCAACGTGCCTGGATTCGAAGAAGCGCAATGTCTTATCACCGATGGTGATAGCGACAAGTTGGTGTCCGACATGATGTCCGTCCTTCAGTCTATGAGCAGTGCTGCCTACGAAGCCATGATAGACGATTACGAGAGGGTCCTTCAAGAACTCACGGAAGCCATCGCGACCTGGGACGAACACGAGGCGGCAGCGGTGGAGGAAGCACCGACAGACAACGAGTCTAAGCGACGACCGTCCAATCCCTACAAGACACTCATGGGTCAATTGTACGGTTGGCTTCATCAGTTGCCCGTCATCGGATTCAACTCGAGCAGGTACGACCTGAACGTCATCAAACAGTTCCTGGTATCCTACTTCCTGTCCACATCGGAAGAAAGAGAGGAGGAGGAGGAGGAGGAGGAGAAGGAGGGTCCTGGAGACTTTCACGTGATCAAACGCGGCAACACGTTTATGTGTCTATCGACGAATGACCTGAAATTTCTCGATATGACTCATTATATCGCCCCGGGATTCTCGTACGATAAGTATCTGAAAGCATACGGTTGCGAGGTTACGAAAGGTCACTTCCCGTACGAATACATGGACAGGTTGGAGAGACTCGACGACACCGCTCTGCCTCCCAAAGAGTCTTTTTTCAGTCGACTGAAGAACGAAGGTATTTCCGACGAGGACTATACCCGTTGTCAAGAGGCGTGGCGAGACAACGACATGAAGACTGCGAGATTTTCTCGTCTGGTACAACAACAGAGATGTCGTACCGTTCTTGGAGGCCATCGACAAACAGTTTGCCTTCTACCGACAACACGGTCTCGACATGTTCAAACAAGCCATCAGTATACCCGGTTTGACCTTGGCCCACCTGTTCAACTATGTACCGGAGAAGACCTTCTTCACCCTCTTCAACGAGACGAACAAGGATGCCCATCAACTGGTCAGAGATAACATCGTCGGAGGACCTTCGCTCATCTTCACCAGACATCACGAGAAAGGGGTCACGAAGATACGTCGGAACGATTACGGTGATGCGGCTCGAACGTGTCAGTCCATCGTTGGATATGATGCGAATGCATTGTACTTGTGGTCTCTATCACAGGACATGCCACGGGATGGTACACGCGACGACGGGAAGAAAAGGAGTTCCGACCGGAAGCAGGACAGCCCACCGGACAGATGGCCGCCGAATGGTTGTCGTGGGAGTCCGAAAGGACGGGACGCGTCATACGTCACCAGTCCAACGGTCGAGAGAAGCGCATCGGTAAACTCCTGGTGGACGGTTGGTGCAGTGAAACAAAGACGGCCTATCAGTTTCACGGATGCTTCTATCACGGATGTCCGTGCACCGGTCTTGAGGTCAACAAGGTCAACGGGAAACCCATGACTCAACTCCTCATCGAAACACGAAAGAACACGACCTACCTTCGTCACTTCGTCAGGGTCGTCGAGATGTGGGAATGCGAGTGGAAGGTCACGAGACGCGATGCGTGTGTGAAACTGTTTCTGGACGTCTCCTTTCGCCGCCGCCACGTGCCATGGAAGATGACGTCACAAGAGATCCTGACAGGGGTACGAAATGGCAGGGTTTTCGGTATGATTCAGTGCGACATTCGTGTACCGGAGGAATTGCGCGCGCACTTTGCCGAGATGCAGCCCATCTTCAAGAACATTCACATGACCCGCGATGACCTCGGACCGTACATGCGTCGATACGCCGAAGAACACGATATCATGAGAACCCCGCGTCGCATGCTCATCGGAAGTTATCGTGGTGATAAGATCTTGCTCGCGACACCTCTCTTGCGATGGTATCTGGAACACGGACTCGAGGTGACTCACGTCTATCAGGTCATTGAGTACACACCGATCGCCTGCTTCCGACGATTCGGTGAGGCGGTGTCCACTGCGCGTCGCGAAGGAGACGTCCACCCCGACAGGGCCATGATTGCAGACACCAACAAACTGATGGGGAATTCTTCCTATGGGAAATTTATAACCAACGTCGATAGGCACCGCGAAGTCAGGTACTGTACGGAGAAGAGGGCATCGATGGTGATCAACGATCGTCGCTTCCGGCAACTCGACGTCGTGACCGACGATGCGTACGAGATAGAGATGCACAAGCGCACCGTCAGATACACCCTGCCCACACACGTGGGATTCTTCGTGTTGCAGTGGGCCAAACTGCGCATGTTGGAGTTCTACTACGACTTCATGGTCAGGTACGTGGAACTTCCGCTGTTCGAGTACTGCGAAACCGATACGGACAGCGCCTATTTGGCTCTAGCAGGAGAGTCCGTCGATGACCTCGTGACCCCGGAACTACGCGAAGACTACTTTCGTCACCGCTCCGAATGGCTTCCGTCCGAATGTTGCGATGACCATCGAAGCGAGTACGTGCTCTGTCGACTGGCCGGACGTCCGTGGAGCGGTACCGAGACGTGTTGCGAGGTGCGCAAGGCGTACGACAAGAGAACACTTGGACTATTCAAGGTCGAATGGTCCGGCGACTGTTTCCTGGGACTGTGCAGCAAGACCTACTATTGTTCGAGTACGGTCGATAAATACAGCACCAAGGGTCTGAACAAGCGACTCAACACCATCGACAAGCAGTCGTTCCTGGACGTGCTCACCAATCGACGGAGTGGAAGCCTAAACAACCGTGGGTTCCGGGTGAATAAGTCGTCCGTGTTAACGTACATGCAGGAACGCGCGGCTTTGACCTACTTCTACGCCAAGCGCGTGGTCCACGAGGACGGAGTCACAACGGGACCGGTGGACGTGTGATGACGATTGCCGTGCTGTAAGTCTACGCCGAAACACTACTGACACAAAGAGGAAATGCGCCCCTACGTTAGTTGGGGTTATAGGCGCCGCTTTGCTGTCACGTGGTTAGTAGGTACACAGTAGTCAAAAAAAAAGTTACTTAGACAGATGTCACGCAATCGGTCGTCATAGACCATCATGTCACGGACGCGAGTGGTCGTAGGAGTGTCGATAGTAGGAATGATCGGAGTGTACCTGTACGTCCTATACACCTTCTTGTTCGTTCCCCTTCGCTCTTCGTGCGGTGGAGGTATAGTCGTATCATCTAACGTCACAGAGAACGCGACCGCCTACTACTACTAGAAGACGCGGCAACGATCATGGATACACGATGGAAACATCCCTTCACCTGTATAGTCGCGGGTCCGACGGGATGCGGTAAGAGTACCTTCGTGACGCGTGTTCTACGTCACGCCGCAAAGATGATAGATCCGCCTCCACAGAAGACAACGTGGTATTATGGAGAGTGGCAGAACGCCTACGCGTCCATAGACAACGACTCGGTGCGATTCGAGGAAGGCTTGCCGAAGGGTGATTTCGATGCATCGACGCGAAACCTCGTGGTCATAGACGATCTGATGGCGGAAACGGATGAAAGGGTCACGACCTTGTTCACGAAAAAGAGTCATCATCAGAACAATTCCGTTCTCTATCTCGTGCAGAACCTTTTTCCGAAAAACAAGGAGAGTCGCACGATCAGTCTGAACGCACAATACATGGTGGTCTTCAAGAATCCTCGTGACGCGTCGCAGATAGGTCACTTGGCACGACAGATGTATCCGGGACGCCTGAAGTTTGTACAGGAAGCGTTCAAAGACGCCACGTCATTACCGTACGGTTATCTCCTGATCGATCTGAAACAGGACACACCCGAAGACATGCGTCTGCGTACGGCCATCTTTCCGGACGACGGTGTTCAGTACGTGTACCAGCCCAAGGTATAAGACGACTGTGCATGGACAACGTCTCTTCAGTCGCAGGATGTCGGAGCTCGTGAAGAGACATATACTGTGCATACAGACTCTCAACAGATACAAGAGCACGAAATTGAGACGAGCCATCCTCATCAACGCCGACGCTGATCTCTTGTGCGCATTGGCCGAGTGCGCCTACAACATATTGAAGAAGAACATTCCCTTGACTCCCGTGCAGAGACAACGTTTGAATAAATACAAAACAAAACTGCGCGAGTTGGCAGAGAGAGGCGCGACAGCGGACAGGAGACGTCGTATTCTGCTGCAGGGTTTGGAAGGAAGAAACGTACCGGGCAGGAGACGTCTTCGACGTCGAGGTAATAATAACCAGGTCGGAGAGGGTCAGACCGGTGGTTTCCTGGGTGCTTTGCTGGCACCCTTGGCTAGTTCGGTCATTCTACCCTTGCTCAAACAGGTGTTATTCAAGTAGACGACAACAAGTATGGAACACGCACGGAAGATGGCCTTGGTAGATCCGCGACTGTTGGATAGTCTTCGCGCACCACCGACATATATCCTGTCACGGAAGGTACACGACCTCGATAACGAGATGAAAGTCATACTCGACAGACAGGATATCACCGACGGAGACAAGGTCATGATGTATAATCAAGTGTTGCAACGCTACAACACGTTGTCCAATCGTCACGCGCGAGAACCGCTGCGCGTGACGAACGTGGAGACGCCACCACCACCACCACCATCATCATCGCCAGTTGACGCGGCGGCGGCGGCGGCGGCAATTGTCCCTCCGCCCCCGCCTCCGGCGGGGGCGGTAGGTGTAGAAGTGGAAGTCGTCAACAGCGTTCCAAAAGCCCTTCGAGGTAAAGACACGCAACTGATGGATCGTCTCAAAGGAGGAGACGTCACGTGGAACGCACGCGGAGAGCTCATGTACAGAGGAGCAGCGGTACGCGGAAGTAACATGGTTGATCTCGTAAACGATGTCCTACGCAAGCGCAAGACCGCCAGCAATCCGACGGGATGGCAGACGTTTGCGCGTCAACTAGGTGACTCGAACGTACCCATGGAGTTGGTGGGTAACCAGGACAGGAAACGACACATTCAGCAGTCGCAAAAGAAGAGCGCGGTAGCGGTAGCGGCTGCACGATCGCTCGGTAGAGCGCGACGAACCCTGCAGTGGACACCCCTCACGCGTCGTCAACGGATGGACTCGTCTTCTACCCCATTCCCCACACCACCGCAGGAAGGACGTAAGAAGAAGAAGACATCATGGGAGAGTCTTTAAAGACGACGACGCATGATGACGTGGGGCACTCGTCTGTTTATCGGTATCGCTTACGCCACGCTTCACGTCGTGACCGGGATCACCGTCGACTATCTGATACGAATATGGCAGCTCAGAGGAAAAAGCTCCAGGAAGTCTACTTCGATCCTTCTAAGGTAGGGAGTTACGGGGGTCTCGCGTCTTTGCGACGAGTCGACTTCCGACATATACAGCGTGTACCGAGAAAGATCGTCGAACAATGGCTATCGGAACAGAACGCCTACACTCTACACAAACCGGTCAGAGTTCATTTCAAGAAGCGACGCGTGCTCGTCGGAGGTCGGAATCAACAGTGGCAAGCCGATCTCGTCGACGTGTCCAGTCTGAAAAAAGAAAACGACGGTATGACGTTCCTACTCACGGTGATCGACGTCTTCTCGAAAGTCGCCCGATGCGTTCCTCTGAAGAACAAGTCGGCGACGGTGATGGCGAAGGCACTGGACGGACTCTTCGTCGACGACGGCTTTCGGCCGCTGTTGTTGCAGACCGATAGAGGTCTGGAATTTTTTAACCGTACCGTTCGGAATGTATTGGACAAGCACGGAATCCAACACTTCGCCACCTACAACGAGGAGACCAAGGCGAGCGTCGTGGAACGCTTCAATCGCACACTAAAGACGCGGATGTGGCGATACCTGACACACAAGGAAACGTGGCGATACATCGATATCCTTCCGGATCTGGTGAGGACGTACAACGACACACCCCACCGCAGCATCGGGATGGCTCCGTCGCAGGTGGATGATACTAATCAGGAAGAGGTGTGGCAGACCTTGTACGGTGGTCATCACGGTAAGGGCGTGCCCAAGTACCACGTGGCGGATCGCGTACGTATCAGCAAGGTCAAGAGACGATTCGACAAAGGGTACATGCCGAATTGGACAAAGGAAATATTCACGATACGCGAGGTGCATCCGTCCGATCCGCCCGTCTATCGTCTGACGGACGATCTCGGAGAGATACTGAACGGCACCTTCTACGAACCGGAGTTGCAGAAGGTGACGATTCCGATCGATAAACTGTACCGCGTGGAATCGATAGTGCAGAGACGCAAGGTAGGGAGGCGAAGGGAGGTGTTGGTGAAATGGTTTGGATACCCTTCGAAATTCAACAGCTGGATCGATGCCAAGGGTCTCGTTGGACTATAAAGACTAGTCACCTGTTCGACGAGATGTCATTCATCCACACATGACGGACGAGACGACAACAGTTGTCGAAGAAGAAGAAGAAGAAGAAGAGGACTCCGTGGCACATCTTCGGTACCGCGTGTCCCAAAGAGGAGATCGTTTTTGTGTGTCAGGTTATCGTCTTGTACAGTGTCATATTGATCAGTATCTATAACCTATCCGTCGGTCACGAGAACCCGACTCTGTGGACGGCCCTTTTGAGTAGTTCGTTGGGTTACCTGCTACCCAGTCCGACGTTGCGACAACAACAACAAGATGACCGCCAGCAGTGATTTCTATCTGACGCTACCTAGCAACGCTTCCATGCACACCCATCCCGACAACACGTTGACCCACTACATCACGATGCTACCGCAACGTGTCAACTTGTCGAAGGATCAGTGGGAGTGTGGTCTGTCGGAGATAATCTATCCCCATAGTTGGTACAACGTGAGAGAGAGTGACACGTGGTTCGGTATAGGACTAAGAAATGACAATGAAGATGACGACCAGGAGATCAGTACGATGAAAACCAAGATCGAGAGTGGGTATTATCACGGACCGAACAATATCGTCAAAGCGATAAACAAAGGTCTAGGACGTGTGCTATCGGATAATGTCGTGCGCCTATCCTACAGCATCATCACGCACAAGATTACAGTGGTGATGGCATCGAACGTCATATTGACCGGTGATATGTTTAAGACCATTCTAGGCTTCAACGACACAATACTATTAGGAGATATGTCGAAGAAGAGGAATAAGGAAACGTTGATCGAAGCCGACTACGTGGTGGACATGACGCGGGGTTTCGAGTCGCTCTACGTCTACACGAGCGTTATCGAACCTCGAATCGTTGGCGACAGCCACGTTCCGCTGCTGCGTATAGTTCCGGTGAGAGGTAAACAAAGCGACACCGTGACGTTGACCTTCGAAAAGATACAGTACATACCCGTCCTGTGCAAAGACTTCGACACGATAGAGATTGATATAAGGGACGATACCGGTCGGCACGTGCCATTCGAACGCGGAAAACTGACGACGACACTTCATTTCCGACGACGACGAACGGCACTGTTCTAGACGATGAATTACAACGACTACTACACTCGTCAAGCGGGAGGCGCGCTTCCCTATTTTACAGGTGCCCGCTACCAACGAGGACACGGTCTAGGAAGTCTATTCGGAGGTCTACTGCGTACCATCATGCCCCTCGTCAAGAGAGGTGCCGTGGCGTTGGGAAAGAGAGCGGTGTCGACCGGCGCGCGCATAGCCAACGACGTCCTGTCGGGGGAGAACATCAAAACGTCCGCCAAACGTCGCGTTACGACCGCCGGTAGGGAGATGTTGAGTCAACTCATGTCCCCTGCTGGTGTACAAACGCGTAAGCCGAGGAATATAAGACGCGCGTACCCTACCAATCGAGTCAGTACAGGCGGAAGACGGACGACGATAAAGACACGCCGCAGACGCCGCCGCCAACGCCCCTCTCTCCAAAGGACACGCGAGCCCGACATATTCGACGACGATGGCGTTCGTTCATAAACAATCGTGTGAGGGAGTCAAGAGCGAACTAGATCTCTTCACCGTGCCTCCGACTCAAACCAGTATCATCGATAGTCACGTGGTGGAACATCAACCCATGTCGTCACTCGACTCGGGTGGTCCGATAGAATTCTTTATACCCGGTTCCGGAGACGATTACACGGATGTCGCCGCCACGATGCTACACATTCAAGCGAAGATAACCAAAGCCGACGGAAGCGACCTCGATGTCGCCGACCCCGTCGGTCCAGTCAATAACTGGCTCCATTCCCTTTTCAGCCAGGTCGACGTCTACCTGAACGGAACGCTCGTCACCTCTTCGACCAACACGTACCCGTACCGCGCCTACATAGAGACGCTGCTGAGTTACGGCAACGACGCCAAGGAGTCGCAACTGACCAGTCAGCTGTGGTGCAAGGACACGAGTAATCGTATGGAATCCGTCGAAATAGCCGCCGGAGATACGAGCAACGTGGGGTTCGTCACCAGACGCGCCAGTACGGTTGGGAGTCACGTGGTCGACATGATAGGTCGTATCCACGCGGACTTCTTCCTCCAGGATAAATTCCTCATCAACGGCGTCGACATGAAGGTACGTATGGTACGCAGCAAGGACGCCTTCTCGCTCATGGCCGGTGGAGGCAACACCGCCTACAAGGTAAAGATCGTCAACGCTGCGCTCTTCGTCAAGAAGGTCACCCTCAATCCGGCCGTGCAGATGGCTCACATCAAAACACTCGAAAAAAACACAGCCAAGTACCCGATGCGACCCGTCCACTGCAAGGTCTTCTCCATTCCCGCAGGTACCCGCTCGTACACACACGAGAATCTCTTTCTTGGCGCTCTTCCAAAACGTCTCGTGGTGTGCTGCATCGATAACGACGCCTTCAACGGATCCTTCGAGAAAAAACCGTTCAACGCCAAAAACAACCACATGAACTTCTTCGCCGTGTACGCGGACGGACGACAGATACCCACCAAACCTTTCCAACCCAGATTCGACAGCAACCTCTTCGTCAGGTCCTATCACAGCCTGTTCACCTCGACGGGTAAGGTGTGGCAGGACGAAGGAAACGGCTTGACTCTCAAGGACTTCCGTCACGGCTACACCTTCTTCGGCTTGGATCTCACTCCTGACGGATGCGACGGCTGCTCCTTCCATCTGGTAGAAAAGAGCAACCTGCGCATGGAGCTTCATTTCTCTGAAGCACTGCTGACCACTGTGGACATAGTCGTCTACGCCGAGTTCGAGGCCGTCCTGGAGATCGACAAGAATCGTAACGTCATCTTCGATCATTGATGGAAACCCTGCGGATCGCCCGTCTACTCTTCCAGGATACACACACCAAGGACATCGTTCGTAAGGTCGTACCCAAAGACGTACTCCTCACCCAGACGATAGACGCTTATCCGGTCGCTTTCGTTTGCAACACGCACAACAGGTCGAAACCGGGAGAACATTGGATAGCACTGTACGTGGACGATAATGGTCAAGGCGAATACTTCTGTTCGTACGGCTTGCCACCACGACACGTCGAATTCCGACGATTTATGGATAAACATTGTGTGGAATGGACTCATAATTCAAAGAGACTTCAGAGTCACGTATCTAACGTTTGCGGACAATACTGTGTTGCTTATCTCATGTTTCGTTGTCGTGGACTTCCTATGAAGGAATTCGTGAAAGGTTTCGGCACTGATTTGGTAGCAAACGATTGTCGTGTGTTCGACTGGCTTAAACTATTGAACTAAGATACACATGCGTTTCATTATCATCGTCATCATATGATTCGAGCCAATGGCGCGGTGGTCACACACCCGTAAGCTCACGACCTCTGCCGCGGTGTTCAGTCACCCGTAAGTCGTAATATCATCAGGAGCCACTGGCGCGGTGGTCACACACCCGTAAGCTCACCCGTAAGTCGTGTCATCACACTTGTTGCGGTTTTTTACTCATTACGCTTGTATCTTTAGTCAATAAAATTCGTGTGCACACGTATACTTTGGTGTTTCGTTCGTTATTTCATACACGTGCATTCATACACATACACACGCGCACCCCTCCGTCACCGGAGGCACCACTCTAGATGACGGTTAGGTCCACTTCTTTCCGTTAGGGGAAGGTCACGTCAACATAAACACGGAAGCACCCGTCAGTTTACGTATTACTGTTCTCAGGTCACGTGACAGGAAGTATTTCTCTCTCTGCTAGGGACGCTTAGGTCAACAAATGACGACAGAAAAAAAAAAAAAAAAAAACCCTTAGTTCAGCTAAAAAAATGCCCTTAGGTCAGCTAAAATAGACAAAACTGCACATACACCTGCTGAGTTACGTATTGAGATCCACTACTACACTACTAACCCTACTAGACTGAGCCATCTAGTGTACAGAGACCTCGCTAATCCGTGACAACGTCGTACCGACGTCGTGTGCCCGCTGGGTGGCTTCTTCAAATAATAGTCTATTATCACAGAGTTACAAGATTACATTTTAGTAAAAAATTGTCTGGAATAATTAGACATATATTAGTAACAGTATATTATGTAAATAATGTAGCCATATTTAAAAGGAAAGCACAAGACATTCCCCGAAATATTGACAAGTAAGTTTAGTGTCGTGACCAAAACTTAACTTGTAATTTATAAAGACGCCTACCAAACAGAACACAATGGCAGTTTTCATAACAGTTGATAGCTGCCCGTCGTCAACATATCATCAGCATTTCCATCAACAGCTCTTGAAGCTGTGTTTGACGTTGACGACATTGTTGCACGGCGTCCATGTGCCCAGTTCTTTCCTTCGCAATAAGGTCCAGGCCAAATTGTAGGGCAGACACATCTATAAAAGGTTCCGTTCTGTTCGCATGTACCTCCATTATCAAATGGATTGCTGTAACATGGGTCACGCAAATATGGTTTACCATAAACTTGAACCTCGCATAAAGTCAGGATATTTGTGTCGACTTGTTTTCGAATTACAATCACCAAATTGCGTCCCTTGACACCAGGTGAGCAATAGATGGATTTTATCTGGATGCCTATCATATCGTTCCTTCGACGTCCATATGTTTTGTATAAACCGTCATAGATACCAACGACTATTTCAAATTATCGCAGACGTTCAGTATATGTTTGTCGATTGTGTGTGACAACCTTTTCAACTTCTAACACAGTTCCGAAATCTACCCTCCACCAAGGATGATAATGGGGTTGTGTGTGTGCGCAGTATGGGGTAATTCTACTCGTATTTCCATCAACTGCAAGGGAAGCTATGAAATGAGCATTGTTATAAGCACCATCGACAAATGTTGATATCTGAGTTGGCATGCGTCCTTGTGCCCAGTTTTTACCTTCACAATTTGGTCCAGTCCGACCCGCTGGGCAGATGCATATATAAGTTGTCCCACTGCTTACACAAGTTCCTTCGTTATCGCATGGATAGGTCGAACACATTCCTTCAAAATCACACCATTGGCAGTAGATGAGTGCAATACCCGGTACCAGTCCAAGGAACCCACGCTGCATTTTCTCTTTTTACCCGATCAATGAAATGACTTGCTCACAACATTGAACCAAATACATTCCTGCGTCACTGTTTCGTTTACACCAGCACCCATTTCCAAGACTGTCGCCAACAATAAATATTAGCGCCTCGCCTTGATACGTACGTGACGTAGCATCACCACCAGTAGTTGCTTTTCAATGACGTCACAGTGTCGGAAACCAAACTTAAGGTTTTTCGCTTCGTTCATTTAAAGGGAAACAAAAGGCATCTTCTTGGTATTTGTCGTGTTTACAGTTATTGTTTGGTAATGCCTGGAGTCAGTCGAGACGACGGGAAGGGGGGGAAACGCCATGTTGGCGAGTTTGTCATTAAAGTGCGAGTATATCGGCAATGTCTTATCTGTGCCGTACTTGTAAATTGAATCCTAATAGTATTATATTAGACTTGGACTTAGCGGCTCCCGCGTCTAGAAACGCATGAGGCAGTCAAAGCACGCCATCCAGATCTTTCGCTTGCTAGTGTTCTGACGTCGCTCCAACTTTTGTTGACCAACTGTAGGTCGCGGTCGATTGTTTGGCGCCAGTTCATTCTTGGTCGTCCCCTCTTTCTCTGACCACCATACTGCTTGTTGGTTAAGTCTAGTAGGAGGGAGCCTTGTGACATGGCCGAGCAGCTCATTCGTCTTCTGTAGATAGTAGATTATGCCTTAGGTTGTCCTGATCGTATCCGGACATCTATGTTCGTCACGTGGTCGCTCCAGTGTATGCACATAATCTTTAGCAGGCATATAGTGTCGAATGCATCTATAATTTTGTTTCCTTTTGGTTTAGTTGCCATATTTCACATGGATATAACAGGGTTGGTATAATGTTAGAGGTATAAAAGCGGAGTTTAGATGTCAAGGTAAATTTCTTGTTGTTCCAAATTTTCTTCATCTGGTTGAAGACTGCTGACGCTTTACCCACTCTGTAACTTAGTTCATGTCCGATGATTCCTCGATTGTTGATGGAGCTGACAAGGTAGGTGACGTTTCCGAATGTTTCATTTTTTCTGTTTGATCAAAACAAATGTGGGTGGTTGATGCTCCCTTGTCAGCAAGTTTTTTGTCTTCGTTTCACTGATGACAAGTTCCAAGCCATCAGCCTATCTTCTGACTGATTCCACGAGACGTTGTAGACACTGGGTGGGGTTCCAGAGAGGGCAGCAATGCCATCAGCAAAGGTTAAGTATAATATCAGCTCCTCTTTAACCCGTACAATCCCTTCATTGCCTGGTTGCTAGCCACATGACTCAGTCGATGGCCACGACAAAAAGAAGGGGAGAAATGCATCCTTGTCTGATACCAACTATCACATGGAACCAGTCGCTCTAGCCATTTTCTGTTTGTACACAACATCACGAGTTTTTATATAACTTCTGGATTGCTGTTACAATTTTAGAGGGATTCCATACGTGTTTAGTATTTTCCACCTGGATGATCTGTGGATGATGTCAAACGCATGGTGAAATCTCTGAAACTGATTGCAAGGAGTAACTGGTACTCCTGACATTTCTCCATAATGCGTCTGAGTGTGAATATCTTCTCAGCACAAAGCGTTTGGGCCTAAACCCTGCTTGTTCCTCGACTGTCTGATACTGGCGACGGGGAAGACAGAAGAAGCAGAAAGTAGGTAGAAGAGTCACTGAAGACGATTAAACCAGAACTGAGTGTAATCAGACAATAATCGTCAAGATGGAGGGGGGAATATAATACCCAAATTCGATCCATTCGTGGAGCCCGCAACGTTCGTTCCTAAATGGACCCGGTGGCTGAACAGTTTCGAACTTTTCGCAGACAGTAAAAAAGGACTGATAATTTAACAATTAGACGACAGAGACTTATGCGACAGCACAGCGCAATCTCAGAAGTGCAGGAAATTTTCGTAACTCTCGTCAAACAGGAGAGCGTCTCCATTACGACGAAACGGTAAATGTATTGAACAGCTATTTCTATACACGAGTTAATACTGCATTCGCCCGCCAGACAGTCCATCAACTGAACCCAAAATAAGGTGAGAAACACAACAGTTTGCTACCAGGCTTAAGAATGCAGCGAACTGTGTCGAAACTAATAACAACATTCGTGATGCTATAGTGTGGAAGTGCCGATTCAGCTATACCAAACCTAGGTTGATGGAAGAATGAGAAGCATTAATCCTTGTACAAACACTTACCCTGAGAGCTCAGTGTCAAAAGATCGAGTCTCAACTAAAAAGTAGTATACCGTTTGTCAACAACGTAACCATGCGCGTGGTGCAGCAAACTGAACGATGGATACGTGACGAATTCAGTAGCAGGTCAAGGAAGGATGCTGACAGCGGACAGAAGAGACGTGCGTAGTAGTGATACAGGTTCTTCCAACACCGGTCATGACCCCAGATCAAAGGCTTTTGCGTTTTTTATAAGTAGAATTCCTACGTTTTTTAGCACTAGAGATGAGAGTAAACGTCAAAGTGATTGATGGGTTTCCTTAGAAAGAGGGTGGCGCCCTCTAGTAACTAATGAGGCACTAATAAGGGAAATAAATAGGGTGATTGTCGACCTCTAGTGACTAATCAGGTACTAATTAGGTAAAAAGTAGGGTAATTAATTATGTACTAATTAGTAACAAATGAGTAGCGCAATTATTGGAGGAGAACGGTAGCAATAACTAAAAATAGTAAATATCGACTAATAAGGGAAATAAATAGGGTGATTGTCGACCTCTAGTGACTAATCAGGTATTAATTAGGTAAAAAGTAGGGTAATTAATTAGGTACTAATTAGTAACAAATGAGTAGCGCAATTATAGGAGGAGAACGGTAGCAATAACTAAAAATAGTAAATATCGACTAATTAGTATTAATTAGGTGTACGGGGGAGGTGGGAAAGATTTTAGAGTGAAGTGGCGTCCCTGGGGATCAGCGAGGTTAATATCATGACGCGCGGGAAGGTTCTAGAAGGTCCTAGAACCTTCTAGAAGCTTCTAGCCTGGTGCGGTGGCGGGGGCTGGGGATCATCGAGGTTAATCGGCCGGCTTAGATTACGCCCGGCGCGCTGGAGATCAGGAGGGCAATCGAGTGGCCTGGTTTTCACGACTCACTGGTGAATGGGGGTTTCGTATGTCAGGCTGTTTGAGTTTATGTGCGTTGTTTGTCGGAAGGCCGGATAAATGTTTTATTTCGTGTCGCATAGGCGCGCTTGTATTAAGGTTGTGGCGCTGCTGTGGGTATTGGCTGTCAGTGCTGGCTGCGGTACAGCTGATGTTTGGTAACAGCTGATACGCGTGCATCGGCGGTGCAATATCGTTATAGCAGCTGGAGGCCGGAGCTGTCAGATTGGCCTGTGCGCGTGTATTAAGCTTGTGGCTTTGGCGACCGCTGGTGTTTGGTGTTGCAACGACGAATAGGTGGAAATATAGGCATTATTCGTGTGTGAGTTGGAATGCTGGTGGAATACGAAACGAAACACAGAAACAGCAATAAACGGTGAGAAATAAATTTTATTGGTATACAGATGAATTTATTATGAAGACGGAGGCGACGGAAAGGGGTCATGGGGGTCGGGTGGGGGTGGGCCAAATCCGTGGCGGCCGGGTGGCTGTGGAGGATAGCCTAAATGAACGGAAAGATGGGCTGGGATGGGTGGCGCAAATGAGGGGAGGAGAATTTGAGGACGTGGAAAGATGTCAGCAAATGAGAAGGGTTGTGTGAAAGTCTCTTCTGGTTGGGGGGTGTCTGCAGCTAGAAATTGTAAATCGGGGGTGCCACTGTAGCCGTCGTCGAAGTTTTCTTCTGTGTCGTGTTGTTGTTGTTCGCTGTAATCGGGGGTGCCACTGTAGCCGTCGTCGAAGTTTTCTTCTGTGTCGTGTTGTTGTTGTTGTTGTTGTTGTCGTCGCGGCTCGACGGCTAAGAGGGGGCGGTGGTGGCGTGGTGACGACGCGAAGCTGATTGGGTGAGGGGCAGGTCCGACGAAGTGTATCACGACGCCCCGTCCGATGGCGTATCGTCGATGCGTTAGGCCAGGGGCGATCACGAAGAGGTGTCTGCTGTGGGGAGGAAAAGTTCAATTATCGTCGGGGTGGCGACTACTGGCGCGCGGGGCTCGCCCTGCCGGGTGGCCATTCCGATGAGTGTGGTTGGCAAGGGTTTGTCCCATAAGGAGCCGATTGACTAGTTCGGGCGCCACGATCAATAGGCGATATCTGTGGAGAAGGAAAAAGTGTTAAGGGGCGGTAGTGTGACGTGGTCGGCGACGTCCAAGGTACAATGTGGCCCCAGGCCTATCGGCGCGCGGCCTTCTATCAATCATAATCAGATCGCCTGGGCTCAAATTTATTCTAGATCTATTAATGAAGTCGTTTCGGTGCGAGGGCCTCGCAAGGGTTTGCCCGCGCCCTATATGCAGTGTATCGAAGCCGGCGATGTTTCGTCTGTAAGTATGAAAAAAGTATTAAAGTAACGGCGCGTCTCTTTTTAGGTGGGGCCCTGTAAAAAAAAAGCATTAAGTCTGTAGCGGGGCGCACGGAAAAGCAGCTATAGGCTTTATCAAAAGTCCGTAATAGGCGTCTGCAAATAAAGGTAAATTAAAAAAAAAGTGGTATTTAGTTAGTATCGTTAAACGTACCTTTCGCCGGGGCGGTGTTGGGATGGGGGTAGACGCATAGGTGGCGGCGGAACAGCACTATTCCCGGCGGCTTGGGGAGGCGTATTCCCGGCGACTTGGGGAGCCCCAATCCCTGCGTTTTGGGGAGGTAGCTCGCTGTAAAAAATAGTTAGTTAGTTAGTTAGTGAACGTTATAAAAGAAAGCAGTAATGTGAGTGAGGAAAGTCAGTGTTAGTTGAGTTAGCAAAACGTACCTGGTTTGTGGTTGTTGAGAATTGGCCACATAATTGCGAACTTGGTCGGTCGGCTCCATAGTGAGAAATGAATTGCGCAGTTGTTGCGCCGCTGTTTTGCGCGCGGTAACGTGTACCGGCCTAGACACGTACGCCATAGCTTTACATAAGGGGCTGACGTCACTGTTTATATAACGCGCTTATGTAACTGTTTGTAAGTGTTTAAAACGACCGTTAAAGGTGAAATGTGAGCAAACTAAGCGGCCTATAATAGTCAGTGGGGTCTAGAGAATCTTATGGTAACTTTATATTAGGAAATAAAAGAGGCGTTCTGTTAGTGCACTAGGCTGACCGAGAGATTTTTTTCAGTTTTAGTAACCTTGTAAGAGTCGGCTGCTTTGCGGCTCGCGTGCGCTCGCTCACGGGGGCCGCGTGCGGGCCGCGTGCAAAGCGCTTATATAGGGGCTGGGTGGAGAACGTCTATGTATCGTCGCTGTGGTGTTGTTACCGTTGCAGTAACTTTGTGTGTTGCAGAGCGTTGTTGATCATGTCGCCGCCGGTCGCTCACGGAGAGGCGCCGCCAAAGAAGGGCAGCAAGCTGAGGGAGGGGCCAACGGTGGCGTCTGGTGGCAAAACGAAACCTGCCTCGGAGGCCAGCGCGAAGGCGCTTCCGACGGCCGACGTGGCGCCTACTTTCGAGCCCGTGGTGAGTGCGTCCGAGGTATCGTTGAAAGAGTTCGTGCTAGCGTGCGATGGCACGTATAAGATTGTTACGCCCGTAACAATCGTTGGCGTGGCTTGGAAAAGTAAATGCACGTACATCGGCTGTGGCGTTTGCAAGCGCAAAGTGAGAGGTCTTGAAAGCGGTGGCCGGGTGTGCGCTGTACACAGTGTGCAGGCAAAGGCGAAGACGTATTTTTCGGTGCGCGTCTTGGTGGAAGACGAAAAGGACGCCGACACTGAGACCGGCATTTGGATCACCCTGTTCGACGAAGCGATTTCGGCGATCGGCGATTACAATGCCGATCATGTGTCAGGCCTGTTGCCCGACCAGTTGCGCAGTAGCTTTGTGGCGAGCCTGGTTGGCACAGTCTTGGAGCTGACCGTGCACAAGGTCGTGTGGGGTGGCATACTGGACACGTATACGGTCCGTGAGGCGCGGGTCATGTCGAAGAAGGCGAGCGAGCCCGGCGTGTACGTTTGAATGACTAACGTTTGGCTAGTGTTCTGTAGGCCGTTGTAATTGCTGCTTTGGTTATTGTTCTGTAGGACGCTGTAATTGCTGCTGCGTTGCGCGGAATTATCGACGCTGCTGACGAGTGCGCACCCCCTGCCGAGAAGTGCGCTAAGAAGGAAACGACGACGCCACGCTTCGCTGGCGCCAACGACCCTCCACCGCTGGCGAGAGAAGAAGAAGAAGGGATGTCGTACTGGCCTGAGGCGGAAGACACGCAGCCCATGCCACCGCACGGGCCGGTGAGCGACGCCGCGACGCCCACGTACGTTGCATTAAACCCGGTGGTGGTGGTGGCGACAGCCGAAGCAGCAGCCGTGCCATTAACCCCGGCGGCGACAGCGGAAGCAGCAGCCGTGCCATCGTCGCCACTGCCTCTGGACGTGTTGTTGGTTTCGTCGGAGGACTTCATTCCGTGGGCCCGCAACAAACGCCCTGTGATCGTGGGCACGCTTCAGGCCGACTCGGAATGGAGCGTTCTGCACTCGTACGCCGGTCGGCAGCGCTGTATGATGGCCACGTTTGCCGAGCTAATCGGCGAGCGCGTGATGGACACCGCGCGCCAAGAATGTGGTGAGTGCCCCCCCGAAGAGGGGTGCCCCTTCGTTCACATGTGCGGCTACAGGGGAAGGAAGCCGAGCCGGCGGTACAACATTCTGTACGAAAACGTGGCGGCCCTGAATGTGTGCTTTTTTTCAACATCACTCGACAGCTTTCTACAGCAGACGTTGTTGCTCCCCGCTATTCGTATACTCTCGGTACTGGAGGAGCGTTGCGTGCGCGGCGATCGCGCTTCGGAGGGCTCCCTCATGCGCCAGGTGGCCGACTGGCTCATGGGGACGGATTGGACGGCGCCGTTCGACCGTTCGCTGTTGGAGATCGCCGTGCAGTATTACCTGTTGAAAAGGGCATGCCTCGACGTCTGACGTATTCTCCGCCGAACGCTTAATTTTTGCCTATGAACATTGAATTTCGCTATGGCATAAAGCCTTATTTTTAGTAGTAGGTACGCCGATGAACATTAGCAGGAAATTGAATAGTAAAGCCGATGAACTTAATCGGGCGGCCTATAGTCCGCTGTTGCGCCCCTAAAGCGTTATTATTTACTCCGCTGTGGCATAAGCCCCCGCCGAACACTTAGTAGCGATGAACATTTTCATTTTGCTATGGCCTATAGGCCGTTGTTGGAGGCGCAAAGCCTTATTATTTACTCTGCTGTGGCATAAAGCCTCTTTACTGTTTACCGGGGCATAAAGCCTTACTGTGGTGGTGGTGATGTAGTAGTAGTACGAGACTGCTTAATAAAACGTATGAAAACAAATCAATTCCCGCCTCCTGTTGTTGCCATCCAAAAAAAAAACACGTTGCTGACATTCAATGCCTGTCCAACTACTGCGCACAAAAAAAAAACACTCCTGGAGCAGCTGACAGCCGAAATTTCTACTACAAAACGTAAACAAAAACATTGCCGCCGGGCGTCGCTGACAGGCGAACTGCAAAACATAAAACGGTCCCTCGACGGGGGGCAGCGCTGCCACCTGTCGGCCACCACAAAAACGTTCCTCCCCTGTCGGCCACGAAATTGTCTCCACGTCGGCGGTCCACGGACGACGGGGGGAGCAGTGCCGCCATCTGACAGTCAGGAATGCGAGAAAACCGCCGCCGTTTAGAAAGCCCCTAGCGGGGCGTTAGGGCGGCCTTATAAGTGGCGTCGAAGCGCCTCGTCGTAGTTAATAGCGTTCCGAGAGCGCGCCGCCTAGACCGACGATGCACGTGTGTCCGAAATGCGATCGACCGTTCGTCCGTCTTTTTCATTTGTCGAAGCATCTAAAAACATGCGGCAGCATTGAATACGTATGCCCGAAATGCGATCGATCGTTCGCGCTTCGCGCCAATATGTTGCGGCATCTGCGAATTTGCGGCGACGCCGCTGAGGTGTGTCCAAAATGCAATCGACCGTTCGAGGGGCGCGCCGATAGGGTGCACCATTTATGTCGCGATGACGACGTCGTCGACGACGACCTACAGAGCGTCGTGCGCGACTACTGGGCGAGCATCCGTACGTCTGAGGCGCGCGCACCCGTTCAATCTAGGTATAATTTCCATTTGTCCGGCCACGGGGATACGGCCGCGCACGAAGCCCAACTACGACTGATGTTCGAGGCGCAGACTCGGGCCTTTAAAATAAACTGATCGTACGGGTTTATCCTGCGGCACAGGGAGACGGGCCGACTACGTTACTACCATTCTTCGTGTCACTGTTGCGGCCGCTATCTCGAGTCGCCCGTCCTCGTTTCCGACGCCGCGTCATTCGAACGCTTCCTCGACGCCACCCGAAAGCCCGACGTTCTGCAGTACGTGATCGCGCAGCGCCCCGACTCGGGGTGGATCGCCGAGTTGGAAACGAACGTTACGTACTTCCTCAACGCCATCATCCACCATCCTATCGGGTGCGCCCGTCAGCAGCCCCTCCCCGCCTATCTGCGCCGCAACGCGGGGCTCGTCAGCCTAGTGAACGATCGCCACAGCCGTCCGTACGCCGACAACCTGTGCCTCTTCCGCTGTCTGGCGCTGCATCGGGGCGCCGACTTTCGCGCTGACGATTTGACGGCCGCCGCCTTAAGGCTCTACGCCGACTACGGCGACCAACCCTACTGCGCGTTCTCTGGCGTCCCGCTGAACGAACTCGGCCGGGTGGAGGCGGCCTTCGAAACGAATGTGACCGTGTATCGGCTGTCGGCGGAGGACGCCACCGCCGAAGTGGTCCGCCGCTCCCTCCATCGCTACCCGACTACCATGAGCGTCAATCTGTTCGAGACGCACTATTCCTTCATAGCCGACGTGTCGCTGTTCTGTCGTTCGTATCGATGCGGCAAGTGCGGCGATGCGCTGTGGCGCACCGCCCATCGGCTGCGGCGTCACGAGGCGACGTGCGAGGGCGGCGTTCGCCACGTCTTTCCCGGCGGCGTCTACCATCCGACGCCGTCCGTGTTTCAGCAGCTGAAGGACGAGGGCGTCTACGTGGACGAACGCCTGCGCTACTATCCGTACAGGGCGACGTACGATTTTGAGTGCTACTTCGACGATCACGATCTGCCGGCGGACAGCGCCAAATGCCGGTGGATAGCGCGACACGAGCTACTCAGCGTGAGCGTCGCCTCGAACGTCCCCGGGCACGAGACGGCGCGCTGCTTCGTGACGTCCGGCGATTCGGGCGACCTCGCGAAGCGCCTGATCGACGCCCTGGAGGCCATGAGCGAGGCGGCGTGCGCGGCTCTGCGGCCGTCGTTCGACGCGACCTTCGAGGCGATCGACGCGCTCGACGCCGAATGGCGGGCGCACGCGACGGTGGCGGAGGCGGCGCACGATAAGAGCCCGTACACGATGCTCGGCGACCGTCTGTGGCAGCACCTGCGCCGCCTCCCCGTCCTCGGCTTCAATTCGGGGAAGTACGACTTGAACGTCGTTAAGAAATATCTGACGCCCCTGTTCATGACCGACGAGGCGCAGAGCATCTCGTCGGCGTTCACGATCAAGCGTCAGAACAATTTCATGTGCCTGGCGACGGCGACGCTCAAGTTCCTGGACATCACCAACTACCTGGCCCCCGGCGTCAGCTACGCCCGGTTTCTGAAGGCCTACAGCTGCGAGGCGACGAAGGGGCACTTCCCCTACGAGTACCTCGACGACCCGCGTAAACTGGCCGAGACCCGGCTGCCGCCGCGCGAGACCTTCTACAGCCGCCTGAAGCGCGAAGGCATCTCCGCCGCCGAATACGAGGGTTGCGCGCGGGTATGGCGCGACGAGGGGATGACGACGCTGCGGGACTACCTCGTGTGGTATAACAATAGGGACGTGGCGCCGTTGCTGGAGGCCGTTAACAAGCAGTTCGCCTTCTATCGGCAGCGCCGCATCGACATGTTCAAGGACGCCATCAGCGTGCAGGGCCTGACGTTGATGTACCTGTTCAACGATCTGCCGTCGTCGCTCCACTTCACGCTCTTCAACGAGTCGAACAACCTGCACCGGCTCCTACAGTCGCAGATCGTCGGCGGCCCCTCGATCATTTTCGCGCGCTATCACGAGGCCGGCGTGACCGCCCTTCGGCGCGAGGAGTACGGCGAGTCGTCGCGCCCCTGCCGCTCTATTGTCGGCTTCGACGCAAACGGCCTCTACCTATGGGCGATCACGCAGGAGATGCCGACGGGGTGGTACACGCGCCGGCGCGCGGACAACGCCTTTCGGCCGGAGCGCGTACACCGCTACGGCCGCCTGGCCGTCGAGTGGCTGACGTGGGAGGCGGCGCGGACGGGGGCCCACATACGTCACCAGCTCAACGGGCGCGAGAAGCGCGTCTGCAAGTACCGGGTCGACGGCTGGTGTGGCGCGACGCGGACGGCGTACCAGTTCCAAGGGTGCTTCTTCCACGGCTGTCCGTGCACGGGGAGGGAGACGAACGCGGTGAACGGTAAGCCGATGAGCCAACTGTACGCCGAGACGGTCGCCGTCACGGCCTACCTTCGCCGCTTCGTCGCAGTCGTCGAGATGTGGGAGTGCCAGTGGCGCGCGACGAGACCGCCGCCGCCGCTGCCGCCGCCGCCGCCGCCGCCGCCGCGGAGCTGGACCGGCGGCGGCGCCGTGACGCGGCCGAAGATCCTGAAGGCCGTGCTCGACGGCACGCTGTTCGGCCTCATCGAGTGCGACATCGTCGTTCCGGCGGCGCTGCGCGACGCCTTCGCCGAGATGCAGCCGATCTTCAAGAACGCCTACATCGAGCGCGACGTTCTCAGCCCGTTCATGCGTCGCTACGCCGAAACGCACGACCTCCTCGTCCGGCCTCAGCGAACGCTCGTGGGGAGCTTCTTCGGCGTCAAGATTCTGCTCGCGACGCCGCTACTGCGGTGGTATCTGCGGCACGGCCACGTCGTCGAGCGCGTCTACCAGATCGTCGAGTACGAGCCGGTCGCGTGCATTCGCCGCTTCGGCGACACGGTCTCCGCCGCGCGACGCGCGGGCGACGACGACCCCGACAAGGCCATCATCGCCGACACGTTTAAACTGCTCGGCAACAGTTCCTACGGGAAAACGATCACGCGCGTCGACCTGCACCGCAACATCAAGTTCTGCACGGCCGCCGGCGCCTCGACGCTGATCAATAATCGTCGCTTGTGTCAGCTCGACGTCGTCATCCCCGACGGCCTCTACGAGGTGGCGCTGAACAAGCGAACCGTCCGGTACGCGCTGCCCGTACAGATCGGCTACTTCGTCTATCAGTACGCCAAACTGCGCATGCTGGAGTTTTATTACGACTTCATCGCCGCCTACATTCCGCGCCCCCTTTTCCAGTACTGCGCGATGGACACGGACTCGGCGTATTTGAGCCTCCCGGGGCGCCGACTCGACGAGCTCGTGGCGGCGGCCAAGGGCGAACACTACTTTCGACACCGCGGCGAGTGGTTCCCGTCGGAACACTGCGACGCGCACGCGGAGGCGTACTTGCGGTGCCGGCTCGCCGGCCGAGCGTGGGACGCGCCCGACGAGTGTTGCGCGCATCGGCGCCGGTACGACAAGCGAACGCCGGGCCTCTTCAAAGAGGAATGGTCCGGCCGCGCAATCGTCGCGCTCTGCAGCAAGACGTACTACTGTTTCGGCGGCGACGACGACGGCGGCGACAAGTACAGTACTAAGGGGCTGAGCAAGCGTCAGAACGACGTCGACAAGGACGCCTTCCTCGACGTGCTGCGCCGCCAACGGAGCGGCGGCGGCCGGAACCGCGGCTTCCAAGTGAAGGAGTCGTCCGTGCTGACGTACGTTCAGGAGCGCGCGGCGTTGAGCTACTTCTACGCCAAACGGCGCGTGCTCGAAGACGGCGTCACCACGGCGCCGATACTCGTATAACGAGGGACCTCCCTCCCTACCCCCTAGGGGTAGGGACCTACCTAGGGGTAGGCACCCCTACCTAGGGACCTACCTCTAGGGGACTATGTATGTATGTATGTATGTATGCGTGCGAATAAAAATGCGAACACTCGGTACAGTTTTCATCGTTTATTTAACTTCGGTAATAGCAAGCGATAGCGGTTTCGCAATAATACAACCTCACTACTTCGGTCTTGCCTGCCTAGCGCGGCGAGGAGCCCGCGACCAGCGGGTCCGACAAAGTCGGTTCGGATTCTCGGTCGTCTAATAATAACAACAAGCGATAATAGGCAGCGTTCAATGAGGCTTTAGCCAGTCGAATACGATACAGTCGTTGGCCACCCTATCGGGGCCGAACAGGCACTGGAAGCCGCTTAGCGGCATTCCGCGGCACCTTAAGAGCAGGTAGGTGACGCAATATTGTCCGCACACGTTAGATACGCCGCTCTGCAGTCGCTTGTCGTTGTGCGTCCACGAGTCGCAGTTGCGGTTCAGGAAGTCGCGGAAGTCGGCGTGCAGCGGCGGACGGCCGTACGAATCGAAGTACTCGCCTCGCCGGTCGGCGCCCACGTAGACGGCCACCCAGTGCTCTCCCGGTTCGTCGCCGTCGTCGGTGTTGCACACGAACGCCGTCGGGTAGGCGGTGAGCCGCCGCCCCGGCAGCTCGTCTTTGGGCACGACGCCGACGACGATGTTTTTAGTGTACGCGTCGATCGCCAGGCGACGCATCAGCTGAAACGTGTCCATCTCAGAAGTCGTACACGACGTTTCGGATCTTGTCGACTTCGAGCACCGTCTCGAACTCCCCGTACACGACGACGTTCACCGTCCGGGCGAGCGCGAGCGCGAAGTGGATCTCGGCGCGCAGGTTCCCCGTACGCACGACGTTGAAGTGTTCGCCGTCGCAGCAGTCGGGCGACAGGTCGAAGCCGAATATGGTGTAGCCGCTGCCGAACTCGCCGCGCGTCACATCGAACCCCTCGTCCTCGTACGCCTTCCCCGTCGCGGCGAACAGGTTCATATAGCTTCGGATGTAGCGCCGATGCGCGAAGTCCGGCTGCAGCGGCTTGCTCGGCACCTGGCGTCCGTCGACGTAGAGGGCGAAGAAGTTTATGTCGTTGTGCTTCGCGTTGAACGGGTTTTTATCGTAGGCCCCGTTGTAGGCGTCGTTGTCGATCAGGCACATCAACACGCGTCTCGGGAGCGTGCCCAGATAGACGTTCTCGTGCGTGTGCGACATCGTACCCTGCGGTATCGAGAACACCTTGCAGTCGACGCGGCGCATCGGATACTTAGCCGTCCCGTGCGTCAGCGCCTTGATGTGGCCGAGCTGGACGGCCGGGTTCAACTTGACCTTGCGCGCCTGCAGGTAGGCCTCCAGCAGAACTATCTTGAACCACGGATCGACGACGTCGCCCATAAGCGCGAAGGCGTCCTTGCTTCGCACCAGTCGCATCTTCAGGTCGACGCCGTTCACCAGGCACCGGTTTTGCATGAGCACGTCGACGTGCAGGCGTCCTATCATGTCGATCTCGCGGCTATCGTGTACGAAATCGTGCCGATGCGCGAACCCGCCGTTGTTGTTGTTGGTCGCCTCCATGCGCCCGGTGGTGTCCTTGCACCACAGGTCGGCCTCGAGCTGCGACTTTTTGGCGTCGGGCCCGTAACTGAGCAGTGTCTCGAGGTAGGCCCGAAACGGGTACGTATTCGACGACGGCGTCACGAGCGTGCCGTTCAGCGTCACGTCGACCTGACTGAACATCGAATGCAGGAAATTGTTGACGGGCGCCACGACGCTGTCGTTCGCGAGCGCGGTACCGTCCCCCTTCACCACCTAGGCGCGCACGTACAGTCTAACGGACGACAGGTCCAAATAGTCGTCTCCGGAGCCCGGAATGAGAAACTCGATAGGGCCGCCAGCGTCGAGGGCCGTCAGCGGCTGGTGATCGATCCACTGGCCGCTCTCGATGCTCGTCTGCGTCGTCGGAACGCTGAACAGATCCAGTTCGGAATTTACGCCCTCGCACGACTGCCGATGCACGAACGCCATCCTACGTCTGCTTCGTTCGACGGCGCCTCCCCTTACTGTCCGGCGCCGCCTTGCCGGTCGGCTTTATGTATCGTCGCTTTTTTTCGTAGGCGCCCCCGACGAGAAGGGCGCCGAGGTAAAGCTCTTTACGACTACCACCGATGCACTACTACTACTACTACGCGGGAAATACGTCGTCGCTCGGCCTCTTTCGTCGGCGCCTCTTCTTGCTGGCCGTCGCCGGCTTGCCGGGCGGCTTTATGCGTCGTCGTCGCTTTTTCGGCGGCGAGGGCCTATTCAGCAGCCCGTCGAGAAGGTCGGCGCCCGCCTCCCTCGCGCGCCTCTTTACCGCCTGTTTCAGATTGCCGCCGGCGACGACGTCCTGCGCCACGCGCACGCCCGTCTTGAGCGCGTGCTTGCCCAGCGCCACGGCCCCTCTCTTGATAAGCGGCATGGCGCTTCGAAACAGGCTGCCGAAGAGATTACCCAGTCCGTGACCCCGCTGCGATCGGGCGCCTACGAACACCGGCAGGCCACCGCCGACCTGCCGCGTGTAGTAGTCCTCGTACACGTTTCGCGTCATCGTCAGAACAGTTTCGACTTGCGGCGTCGGACGTGAAGCGTCGTCACGACTTTTCCGTTCTCGAATGGTATCGACTGACCGAGGTCGTCTCTTATATCTATCTCGATCGAATCGAATTGGCGCCGCAGGAGCGGCGCGTATTGGACGCGGTCGAAGATGTTCAATACGATGCTGCCATTCAAACCGTGGACGGGGAAGGCTCGGATGAGGGGGGCAAATACGTCGCCGACGATGCGCGTCTCCACGATGTCCGTGTACACGAACAGGGTGTCGACGCCGCCGCTCAGGTCCACCGGGTGGCTCGCCTCGCACTCGAACAGGTACCCCGGGGGCAGGGAGCCGCCGTCCGCGGGCGACCCGTAACTCGCGATATAGTTCGACTCGAAGCCTAGTATCTGTTTCAGGCGCCCGTCCCGCGGCATGTTAATTTCGACGCCCGGCGATAGAAGCAACGTCATCCGATTAGTGATGGCGCTGTACACTATTCGCACCTTGACCGTGTCGGTGCTCAGTTTCGTCAACGCCTCGTTGATTTTGCGCATCAGCTTTTTGGCGTTGCTGTAAAAGCCGTGAGAAATGTTGGCCTGCCGGGCAATTTTTCCCCCGTCCTCGGTGGTGAAAACGCCCACCTCCCCCGTCTCGCACGCCACGAAGAAGTAGGAGTCCACCGGCCTCACATTGTACCAGCTATGCGTGTACTGTAGCGACACCAGCCCACATTCCCACTCCCCCGACAGGTCGACGTGCTGCGGCAGATTCGTCGTGTAGTGCGTCAACGTGTTTTCGGGGTGCGCCTTCATAGACGCGTTGCTCGGCAACGTGACGTAAAAAATCAGACGACGCCATCGCGTCTCATAGACGGACTCGGCAGTAGGTAGCCGAGGCAACTACTCAGCAGCGCCGTCCACAGGTTGGAGTCGCCCTTGCCGCGCGTTAGATTGTATATACTGACGACGATCACCGTGTACAGGACGACAATCTGGCACAGGAAGACGATCTCGGCCTTAGGGCATTCGTTGCCGCAGAGACGCCAAGGAACGCTCGTGACGGAGGAGGCGTCGACGGCATCGGGCGCACCCACAGAGACGCATGAGTCGTCGGCGGGTGTAGCGACAAATGCGCTTGAGTCGACGGCGGTGGGCGGCTTCTGCATTGGCTGCTACTGTTGCTGCTGCTGTCGTCTCGTCCGTACACATCGCGCTACTGCCGTCCGACGCTACGGCTTCGTTCCTTTATCCGCGCACCATAGAGCGAGTTCGTCGACGGGCGTGGGGGCGGCGCGGCCCTCTTCTCCTCTGCAGTCTACTAATACAGCAAGGTCCCCTTATAAAAAAAAACGAAAAGCCGTTGCACAGTCCCGCCTCGTGCAGTCGCCAGCACTCCGCGTGGCGCATCCAACGCGTCGTCATCCCTTATAGGTCACGCAGATAAATCATAGAGCGAGTTCGCCGACGTTGCGGGCGACGTCGATAGCATCGGTCGCAGCGACAACGGTAGCGGCGCCGGCCGTCGGAAGAAAGTCTCCAGCGCTCTGCGTATTCCGTCCAACAACGCGTCGCCATCAGCCCTTATAGTCCACGAGCTCCTTGGCGTCGATCCAGCTATTGAACGAGGCCGGATAGCCGAACCATTTGACGAGCACCTCTTCGCCCTTACCGCGTCGTCGACGACGTCTCTGTAGAACGGCTTCCACCAGATATAGTTTGTCCTTCGCAAAGATCACTTTTTGTAGCTCCGGCCCGTAGAAGGTGCCGTCCAGTATCGTGCCGGCGTCGTCCATCAGTCGGTAAACAGGAGGGTCGGTCGGGTGCGAATCTACGACGGTGAAGAGCTCTTCGCTCCAGTTAGCCATGTACCCCTTCTTGAAGACGCCCTTCGCCTTGCTGATGCGTACGCGATCCCCCGCTCGCAGTTTCGGCTTGCTTTTGTTTTTTTGACACCCTCCGCCGCCGTACAGACGCTGCCACACGCTCTCCTGATTCGACGCGTCGACGCTCGCCGGCGTCCTACCGATGCTTCGATGGTAGGCGTTGTTGTACGACCGCACGAAGTCCTGCAACGGCTCCACGAACCTCAGCGTCTGATGCTTCGTGAAGTACCGCCACATGCGCGTCTTCAGCGTACGATTGAATCGCTCCACGACGCTCGCCTTCGTCTCCTCGTTGTGCGTCACGAAATGGTGGACGCCGCGCGCCTTCAAAAGCGTCTGAAGGGGCCTGTTCAGAAACTCCTTCCCCTTGTCGGTCTGCAGGTCGTGCGGCGGCGATGACAGCAGCCCCTCGAAGGCCGCGACGAGCGCCGGACCGGATTTGCGCTTCAACGGAACGCACCACGCCCGCTTCGAGAAGACGTCGATGACCGTCAATAGGAACGCTATGCCGTCGTTGTGCTTTTTCAGTTTAGCCACGTTGACGAGATCGGCTTGCCACTGCTGGTTTCGACAGCCCACGATAACGCGACGTCGCTTAAATCGGCGCCTAACCGGCTTGTGAAGCGTATAGGCGTCCTGCGCCGCCAGCCACCGCCCGACGACCGGCTTGGGCACCGCGGCCGACCGGTGCAACGCGTCGATCCCGCCATAACTACCTGCCCGTTTCGGGTCGAAGTAGGCGCGCTTCAGTCGGCCGTCGCGTTGTTGGCGCTCTCGTTGCGCACCACGAGTCCGCCGCGGCACCACCGCCATGGAGCGCGCGGCGCCGACGACGACGACGATACGGCGAACAAGAGGGCGGCAACGATGACCGCCGCTATTACGACGGCTACGACGACGACGACGAGTACTGATCTTCGGGCGGGGGGCATCCTCTACGAGGGGCGCGCGCTAAAAGCTGGACCACGGCATACGCTCGACGGACCGAGTGCGCCCCTTTCGCTTCTGCTCGCGCTGTATATACGCCCGACGCTGGGGGTTGCCGACGAATTCCATAGGGACGTTCAGCCGCCTTATATGGTCGCCGAACGCTTCCCAGCCAACCGGCGCGGGGGACCTCTTACGCGTTCGCACGAGATCGTTCACGAGATCTACCATATTGCTTCCGGCGATAGGCGTACCGTCGTACACGAGCTCCGCTCGATCGTTCCAGCGAATCAGCGGGTCGGCCTTCAGTCGCGTCAACAGGAGGCGGGCCTTTTCTTTCAGCACTTTCGGTACGCTCTTCCCGACCTCGCTCTCCATCTCCCCCGGTAATTGATCGGACGTAGGCGGCGGCGGCGGCGGCGGCGACTGACCGGACGATGACTCGTTCTTCACTACGGACACGCGCATCGGCTGCTGCGCGCGAGACGCCTCCATGGCGTTGTAACGACTCAGCAGTTGATTGTACGCCGCCACCTTTTCGCCTTCGGATAAATCTGCACGCTCGAGAACGGCTTACATATCGCTGTCCAGGCTACTCATCACACGCGACGTGGTCGTGGTCGGTTGCGATAGTAACGGAAGTAGACGCTCCACCAACCGGGGGTCTACCAGCGCCATCTTCTTCGCGTGCTGTATCAACCGAAAGCCTGCCTGAGGAGGGGCAGAAAGGTGCTCGCCAACGGCGCCAGCAGCGCCGTCAGAAACGCGCCCGAACCCGTCTGCAGGACGGCCCTCTTCCGTTTGATGGCTACTTTTTTCGACGCTAACTTGCGCAAATTGTTCCTGTACTTTATCAGCACTTTTCGGTTGTTAGGCGTCAATTTCACGTTCCCTCGCAGAATGTTATACGCGCAGTCGGCCAGACTGCAGATGAAGTCGGCGTCCGCGTGAGTGATTACCGCCTTTCTCAGATTCGTATTCCCCTTGTAGCGGCGCAACAGCTGCAGGGCAAGGATGTGCCTCTTCACGCGCTCTGTCATCCTGTCGAATGACGGCGGCCGCGGCGCGCCCCGCCTTTTTTATAGTCTCGTCGGCACATAGACGTACTGAATGGGGTCGTCGGGGAAAATTTCCGTACGCAGGCGCATGGTTTCCGGCGTTTCCTGTTTCAGATCGACCAGGAGGTAACCGTAGGCGGCCGACGTGACATCTTTGTACGCCTCCACCATGTAGTTGATACTACCCGGGTACATCTGCTTCGCCAGGTGACCTACTTGTCCAGCGTCCCGGGGACTCTTGAAGAGGACCATATACTGCGCGTTTAAACTGATTGTGCGATTTTCTTTCCCTTTCGGAAAGAGATTCTGCAAAAGCTGTACGACGGACGCGTTGCAGTGGTGACTTTTTTAGTAAACAAAGTCGTGACGCTACTATTGGTCTCCGACATAAGGTCATCGAGCACTAGAAGCGTCCTCGTTTTGGTGTCCAGAAGCGACGGATCCGGCAAACCGTCTACAAATTCTACGCCGGCCATAGAGTCGTAAGCGGTCTGCCACTGGCCGTAACACCACATAATTTTCTCCGGTGGCGGCGAAATCATACACGAAGCAAACTTTAACAGGCGTACAACGAAAGTAGTCTTCCCGCACCCCGTAGGGCCGGACACTATACACGTAAAAGGGTGCTTCCACTTTCCGTCCATAGCGACATCTGGTGCGCCGACAACGTCACGATCGCCTATATGCACCACCATCGACGCTTTTCAGTCACTAGGGGAACATGCTTTCTTTTTTAGTCACTAGATGTCAGCACATCGTTATAAAGCGCACGCGACACCGCATAACCATTACATAACCTTTTAGCTATTGCTAGTGCTACCCTCTAGTGAATGCGCTACTCATTTGTTACTAATTAGTACTTAATTAATTACCCTACTTTTTACCTAATTAGTACCTGATTAGTCACTAGAGGTCGACGGAACATGCTTTCTTTTTTAGTCACTAGATGTCAGCACATCGTTATAAAGCGCACGCGACACCGCATAACCATTACATAATCTTTTAGCTATTGCTAGT
>CM034536.1:65756821-65906821 GCA_020002185.1 Paraescarpia echinospica
CTGTAGCCGTCGTCGAAGTTTTCTTCTGTGTCGTGTTGATGTTGTTGTTGTTCGTCGCTGTCGTGTTGTTGTTGTTGTTGTTGTCGTCGCGGCTCGACGGCTAAGAGGGGGCGGTGGTGGCGTGGTGACGACGCGAAGCTGATTGGGTGAGGGGCAGGTCCGACGAAGTGTATCACAACGCCCCGTCCGATGGCGTATCGTCGATGCGTTAGGCCAGGGGCGATCACGAAGAGGTGTCTGCTGTGGGGAGGAAAAGTTCAATTATCGTCGGGGTGGCGACTACTGGCGCGCGGGGCTCGCCCTGCCGGGTGGCCATTCCGATGAGTGTGGTTGGCAAGGGTTTGTCCCATAAGGAGCCGATTGACTAGTTCGGGCGCCACGATCAATAGGCGATATCTGTGGAGAAGGAAAAAGTGTTAAGGGGCGGTAGTGTGACGTGGTCGGCGACGTCCAAGGTACAATGTGGCCCCAGGCCTATCGGCGCGCGGCCTTCTATCAATCATAATCAGATCGCCTGGGCTCAAATTTATTCTATATCTATTAATGAAGTCGTTTCGGTGCGAGGGCCTCGCAAGGGTTTGCCCGCGCCATATATACAGTGTATCGAAGCCGGCGATGTTTCGTCTGCAAGTATGAAAAAAGTATTAAAGTAACGGCGCGTCTCTTTTTAGGTGGGGCCCTGTAAAAAAAAAGCATTAAGTCTGTAGCGGGGCGCACGGAAAAGCAGCTATAGGCTTTATCAAAAGTCCGTAATAGGCGTCTGCAAATAAAGGTAAATAAAAAAAAATGTGATATTTAGTTAGTATCGTTAAACGTACCTTTCGCCGGGGCGGTGTTGGGGTGGGGGTAGACGCATAGGTGGCGGCGGAACAGCACTATTCCCGGCGGCTTGGGGAGCCCCAATCCCTGCGTTTTGGGGAGGTAGCTCACTGTAAAAAATAGTTAGTTAGTTAGTTAGTGAACGTTATAAAAGAAAGCAGTAATGTGAGTGAGGAAAGTCAGTGGTAGTTGAGTTAGCAAAACGTACCTGGTTTGTGGTTGTTGAGAATTGGCCGCATAATTGCGAACTTGGTCGGTCGGCTCCATAGTGAGAAATGAATTGCGCAGTTGTTGCGCCGCTGTTTTGCGCGCGGTAACGTGTAGCGGCCTAGACACGTACGCCATAGCTTTACATAAGGGGCTGACGTCACTGTTTATATAACGCGCTTATGTAACTGTTTGTAAGTGTTTAAAACGACCGTTAAAGGTGAAATGTGAGGAAACTAAGCGGCCTATAATAGTCAGTGGGGTCTAGAGAATCTTATGGTAACTTTATATTAGGAAATAAAAGAGGCGTTCTGTTAGTGCACTAGGCTGACCGAGAGATTTTTTTCAGTTTTAGTAACCTTGTAAGAGTCGGCTGCTTTGCGGCTCGCGTGCGCTCGCTCACGGGGGCCGCGTGCGGGCCGCGTGCAAAGCGCTTATATAGGGGCTGGGTGGAGAACGTCTATGTATCGTCGCTGTGGTGTTGTTACCGTTACAGTAACTTTGTGTGTTGCAGAGCGTTGTTGATCATGTCGCCGCCGGTCGCTCACGGAGAGGCGCCGCCAAAGAAGGGCAGCAAGCTGAGGGAGGGGCCAACGGTGGCGTCTGGTGGCAAAACGAAACCTGCCTCGGAGGCCAGCGCGAAGGCGCTTCCGACGGCCGACGTGGCGCCTACTTTCGAGCCCGTGGTGAGTGCGTCCGAGGTATCGTTGAAAGAGTTCGTGCTAACGTGCGATGGCACGTATAAGATTGTTACGCCCGTAACAATCGTTGGCGTTGCTTGGAAAAGTAAATGCACGTACATCGGCTGTGGCGTTTGCAAGCGCAAAGTGAGAGGTCTTGAAAGCGGTGGCCGGGTGTGCGCTGTACACAGTGTGCAGGCAAAGGCGAAGACGTATTTTTCGGTGCGCGTCTTGGTGGAAGACGAAAAGGACGCCGACACTGAGACCGGCATTTGGATCACCCTGTTCGACGAAGCGATTTCGGCGATCGGCGATTACAATGCCGATCATGTGTCAGGCCTGTTGCCCGACCAGTTGCGCAGTAGCTTTGTGGCGAGCCTGGTTGGCACAGTCTTGGAGCTGACCGTGCACAAGGTCGTGTGGGGTGGCATACTGGACACGTATACGGTCCGTGAGGCGCGGGTCATGTCGAAGAAGGCGAGCGAGCCCGGCGTGTACGTTTGAATGACTAACGTTTGGCTAGTGTTCTGTAGGCCGTTGTAATTGCTGCTTTGGTTATTGTTCTGTAGGACGCTGTAATTGCTGCTGCGTTGCGCGGAATTATCGACGCTGCTGACGAGTGCGCACCCCCTGCCGAGAAGTGCGCTAAGAAGGAAACGACGACGCCACGCTTCGCTGGCGCCAACGACCCTCCACCGCTGGCGAGAGAAGAAGAAGAAGGGATGTCGTACTGGCCTGAGGCGGAAGACACGCAGCCCATGCCACCGCACGGGCCGGTGAGCGACGCCGCGACGCCCACGTACGTTGCATTAAACCCGGTGGTGGTGGTGGCGACAGCCGAAGCAGCAGCCGTGCCATTAACCCCGGCGGCGACAGCGGAAGCAGCAGCCGTGCCATCGTCGCCACTGCCTCTGGACGTGTTGTTGGTTTCGTCGGAGGACTTCATTCCGTGGGCCCGCAACAAACGCCCTGTGATCGTGGGCACGCTTCAGGCCGACTCGGAATGGAGCGTTCTGCACTCGTACGCCGGTCGGCAGCGCTGTATGATGGCCACGTTTGCCGAGCTAATCGGCGAGCGCGTGATGGACACCGCGCGCCAAGAATGTGGTGAGTGCCCCCCCGAAGAGGGGTGCCCCTTCGTTCACATGTGCGGCTACAGGGGAAGGAAGCCGAGCCGGCGGTACAACATTCTGTACGAAAACGTGGCGGCCCTGAATGTGTACTTTTTTTCAACATCACTCGACAGCTTTCTACAGCAGACGTTGTTGCTCCCAGCTATTCGTATACTCTCGGTACTGGAGGAGCGTTGCGTGCGCGGCGATCGCGCTTCGGAGGGCTCCCTCATGCGCCAGGTGGCCGACTGGCTCATGGGGACGGATTGGACGGCGCCGTTCGACCGTTCGCTGTTGGAGATCGCCGTGCAGTATTACCTGTTGAAAAGGGCATGCCTCGACGTCTGACGTATTCTCCGCCGAACGCTTAATTTTTGCCTATGAACATTGCATTTCGCTATGGCGTCAAGCCTTATTATTAGTAGTAGGTACGCCGATGAACATTAGCAGGAAATTGAATAGTAAAGCCGATGAACTTAATCGGGCGGCCTATAGTCCGCTGTTGCGCCCCTAAAGCGTTATTATTTACTCCGCTGTGGCATAAGCCCCCCGCCGAACACTTAGTAGCGATGAACATTTTCATTTTGCTATGGCCTATAGGCCGTTGTTGGAGGTGCAAAGCCTTATTATTTATTCTGCTGTGGCATAAAGCCTCTTTACTGTTTACCGTGGCATAAAGCCTTACTGTGGTGGTGGTGATGTAGTAGTAGTACGAGACTGCTTAATAAAACGTATGAAAACAAATCAATTCCCGCATCCTGTTATTGCCATCCAAAAAAAAAAACACGTTGCTGACATTCAATGCCTGTCCAACTACTGCGCACAAAAAAAAAAAAACACTCCGGGAGCAGCTGACAGCCGAAATTTCTACTACAAAACGTAAACAAAAACTTTGCCGCCGGGCGCCGCTGACAGGCGAACTGCAAAACGTAAAACGGTCCCTCGACGGGGGGCAGCGCTGCCACCTGTCGGCCACCACAAAAACGTTCCTCCCCTGTCGGCCACGAAATTGTCTCCACGTCGGCGGTCCACGGACGACGGGGGGAGCAGTGCCGCCACCTGACGGTCAGGAATGCGAGAAAACCGCCGCCGTTTAGAAAACCCCTAGCGGGGCGTTAGGGCGGCCTTATAAGTGGCGTCGACGCGCCTCGTCGTAGTTAATAGCGTTCCGAGAGCGCACCGCCTAGACCGACGATGCACGTGTGTCCGAAATGCGATCGATCGTTCGTCCGTCTTTTTCATTTGTCGAAGCATCTAAAAACATGCGGCAGCATTGAATACGTATGCCCGAAATGCGATCGATCGTTCGCGCTGCGCGCCAATATGTTGCGGCATCTGCAAATTTGCGGCGACACCGCTGAGGTGTGTCCAAAATGCAATCGACCGTTCAAGGGGCGCGCCGATAGGGTGCACCATTTATGTCGCGACGACGACGTCGTCGACGACGACCTACAGAGCATCGTGCGCGACTACTGGGCGAGCATCCGTACGTCTGAGGCGCACGGACCCGTTCAATCTAGGTATAATTTCCATTTGCCCGGCCACGGGGATACGGCCGCGCACGAAGCCCAACTACGACTGATGTTCGAGGCGCAGACTCGGGCCTTTAAAATAAACTTATCGTACGGGTTTATCCTGCGGCACAGGGAGACGGGCCGACTACGTTACTACCATTCTTCGTGTAACTGTTGCGGCCGCTATCTCGAGTCGCCCGTCCTCGTTTCCGACGCCGCGTCATTCGAACGCTTCCTCGACGCCACCCGACAGCCCGACGTTCTGCAGTACGTGATCGCGCAGCGCCCCGACTCGGGGTGGATCGCCGAGTTTCTAACGAACGTTACGTACTTCCTCAACGCCATCATCCACCATCCTATCGGGTGCGCCCGTCAGCAGCCCCTCCCCGCCTATCTGCGCCGCAACGCGGGGCTCGTCAGCCTAGTGAACGATCGCCACAGCCGTCCGTACGCCGACAACCTGTGCCTCTTCCGCTGTCTGACGCTGCATCGGGGCTCCGACTTTCGCGCTGACGATTTGACGGCCGCCGCCTTAAGGCTCTACGCCGACTACGGCGACCAACCCTACTGCGCGTTCTCTGGCGTCCCGCTGAACGAACTCGGCCGGGTGGAGGCGGCCTTCGAAACGAATGTGACCGTGTATCGGCTGTCGGCGGAGGACGCCACCGCCGAAGTGGTCCGCCGCTCACTCCATCGCTACCCAACTACCATCAGCGTCAATCTGTTCGAGACGCACTATTCCTTCATAGCCGACGTGTCGCTGTTCTGTCGTTCGTATCGATGCGGCAAGTGCGGCGATGCGCTGTGGCGCACCGCCCATCGGCTGCGGCGTCACGAGGCGACGTGCGAGGGCGGCGTTCGCCACGTCTTTCCCGGCGGCGTCTACCATCCGACGCCGTCCGTGTTTCAGCAGCTGGAGGTCGAGGGCGTCTACGTGGACGAACGCCTGCGCTACTATCCGTACAGGGCGACGTACGATTTTGAGTGCTACTTCGACGATCACGATCTGCCGGCGGATAGCGCCAAATGCCGGTGGATAGCGCGACACGAGCTACTCAGCTTGAGCGTCGCCTCGAACGTCCCCGGGCACGAGACGGCGCGCTGCTTCGGGACGTCCGGCGATTCGGGCGACCTCGCGAAGCGCCTGATCGACGCCCTGGAGGCCATGAGCGAGGCGGCGTGCGCGGCTCTGCGGCCGTCGTTCGACGCGACCTTCGAGGCGATCGATGCGCTCGACGCCGAATGGCGGGCGCACGCGACGGTGGCGGAGGCGGCGCACGATAAGAGCCCGTACTCGATGCTCGGCGACCGTCTGTGGCAGCACCTGCGCCGCCTCCCCGTCCACGGCTTCAATTCGGGGAAGTACGACTTGAACGTCGTTAAGAAATATCTGACGCCCCTGTTCATGACCGACGAGGCGCAGAGCATCTCGTCGGCGTTCACGATCAAGCGTCAGAACAACTTCATGTGCCTGGCGACGGCGACGCTCAAGTTCCTGGACATCACTAACTACCTGGCCCCCGGCGTCAGCTACGCCCGGTTTCTGAAGGCCTACGGCTGCGAGGCGACGAAGGGGCACTTCCCCTACGAGTACCTCGACGACCCGCGTAAACTGGCCGAGACCCGCCTGCCGCCGCGCGAGGCCTTCTACAGCCGCCTGAAGCGCGAAGGCATCTCCGCCGCCGAATACGAGGGTAGCGCGCGGGTATGGCGCGACGAGGGGATGACGACGCTGCGGGACTACCTCGTGTGGTATAAAAATAGGGACGTGGCGCCGTTCTTGGAGGCCGTCGACAAGCAGTTCGCCTTCTATCGGCAGCGCCGCATCGAAATGTTCAAGGACGCCATCAGCGTGCCGGGCCTGACGCTGCTGTACCTGTTCAACGATCTGCCGTCGTCGCTCCACTTCACGCTCTTCAACGTCGTACAAGGACCTGCACCGGCTCCTACAGTCGCAGATCGTCGGCGGCCCCTCGATCATTTTCGCGCGCTATCACGAGGCCGGCGTGACCGCCCTTCGGCTCGAGGAGTACGGCGAGTCGGCGCGCCCCTGCCGCTCTATTGTCGGCTTCGACGCAAACGGCCTCTACCTATGGGCGATCACGCAGGAGATGCCGACGGGGTGGTACACGCGCCGGCGAGCGGACAACGCCTTTCGGCCGGAGCGCGTACACCGCTACGGCCGCCTGGCCGTCGAGTGGCTGACGTGGGAGGCGGCGCGGACGGGGGCCCACATACGTCACCAGCTCAACGGGCGCGAGAAGCGCGTCGGCAAGTACCGGGTCGACGGCTGGTGTGGCGCGACGCGGACGGCGTACCAGTTCCAAGGGTGCTTCTTCCACGGCTGTCCGTGCACGGGGAGGGAGACGAACGCGGTGAACGGTAAGCCGATGAGCCAACTGTACGCCGAGACGGTCGCCGTCACGGCCTACCTTCGCCGCTTCGTCGCCGTCGTCGAGATGTGGGAGTGCCAGTGGCGCGCGACGAGACCGCCGCCGCCGCCGCCGCCGCGGAGCTGGACCGGCGGCGGCGTCGTGACGCGGCCGACGATCCTGAAGGCCGTGCTCGACGGCACGCTGTTCGGCCTCGTCGAGTGCGACATCGCCGTTCCGGCGGCGCTGCGCGACGCCTTCGCCGAGATGCAGCCGATCTTCAAGAACGCCTACATCGAGCGCGACGATCTCAGCCCGTTCATGCGTCGCTACGCCGAAACGCACGACCTCCTCGTCCGGCCTCAGCGCACGCTCGTGGGGAGCTTCTTCGGCGTCAAGATTCTGCTCGCGACGCCGCTACTGCGGTGGTATCTGTGGCACGGCCTCGTCGTCGAGCGCGTCTACCAGATCGTCGAGTACGAGCCGGTCGCATGCTTTCGCCGTTTCGGCGACACGGTCTCCGCCGCGCGACGCGCGGGCGACGACGACCCCGACAAGGCCATCATCGCCGACACGTTTAAACTGCTCGGCAACAGTTCCTACGGGAAAACGATCACGCGCGTCGACCTGCACCGCAACATCAAGTTCTGCACGGCCGCCGGCGCCTCGACGCTGATCAATAATCGTCGCTTCCGTCAGCTCGACGTCGTCATCCCCGACGGCCTCTACGAGGTGGCGCTGAACAAGCGAACCGTCCGGTACGCGCTGCCCGTACAGATCGGCTACTTCGTCTATCTGTACGCCAAACTGCGCATGCTGGAGTTTTATTACGACTTCATCGCCGCCTACATTCCGCGCCCCCTGTTCCAGTACTGCGCGATGGACACGGACTCGGTGTATTTGAGCTTCGCGGGGCGCCGACTCGACGAGCTCGTGGCGGCGGCCAAGCGCGAACACTACTTTCGACACCGCGGCGAGTGGATCCCGTCGGAAAACTGCGACGCGCACGCGGAGGCGTACTTGCGGTGCCGGCTCGCCGGCCGAGCGTGGGACGCGCCCGACGAGTGTTGCGCGCGTCGGCGCCGGTACGACAAGCGAACGCCGGGCCTCTTCAAAGAGGAATGGTCTGGCCGCGGAATCGTCGCGCTCTGCAGCAAGACGTACTACTGTTTCGGAGCGACGACGGCGGCGGCGACAAGTACAGTACGAAGGGGCTGAGCAAGCGCATAACGACGTCGACAATGACGCCTTCCTCGACGTGCTGCGCCGCCAACGGAGCGGCGGCGGCCGGAACCGCGGCTTCCAAGTGAAGGAGTCGTCCGTGCTGACGTACGTTCAGGAGCGCGCGGCGTTGAGCTACTTCTACGCCAAACGTCGCGTACTCGACGACGGCGTCACCACGGCGCCGATACTCGTATAGCGAGGGACCTCCCTCCCTCCCCCCTAGGGGTAGGGACCTACCTCGGGGTAGGCACCCCTACCTAGGGACCTACCCCTAGGGGACTATGTATGTATGTATGTACGTATGTATGCGTGCGAATAAAAATGCGAACACTCGGTACAGTTTTCATCGTTTATTTAACTTCGGTAATAGCAAGCGATAGCGGTTTCGCAATAATACAACCTCACTACTTCGGTCTTGCCTGCCTAGCGCGGCGAGAAGCCCGCGACCAGCGGGTCCGACAAAGTCGGTTCGGATTCTCGGTCGTCTAATAATAACAACAAGCGATAATAGGCAGCGTTCAATGAGGCTTTAGCCAGTCGAATACGAGACAGTCGTTGGCCACCCTATCGGGGCCGAACAGGCACTGGAAGCCGCTTAGCGGCATTCCGCGGCACCGTAAGAGCAGGTAGGTGACGCAATATTGTCCGCACACGTTAGATACGCCGCTCTGCAGTCGCTTGTCGTTGTGCGTCCACGAGTCGCAGTTGCGGTTCAGGAAGTCGCGGAAGTCGGCGTGCAGCGGCGGACGGCTGTACGAATCGAAGTACTCGCCTCGCCGGTCGGTGCCCACGTAGACGGCCACCCAGTGCTCTCCCGGTTCGTCGCCGTCGTCGGTGTTGCACACGAACGCCGTCGGGTAGGCGGTGAGCCGCCGCCCCGGCAGCTCGTCTTTGGGCACGACGCCGACGACGATGTTTTTAGTGTACGCGTCGATCGCCAGGCGACGCATCAGCTGAAACGTGTCCATCTCAGAAGTCGTACACGACGTTCCGGTTCTTGTCGACTTCGAGCACCGTCTCGTACACGACGACGTTCACCGTCCGGGCGAGCGCGAGCGCGAAGTGGGTCTCGGCGCGCAGGTTCCCCGTACGCACGACGTTGAAGTGTTCGCCGTCGCAGCAGTCGGGCGACAGGTCGAAGCCGAATATGGTGTAGCCGCTGCCGAACTCGCCGGGCGTCACATCGAACCCCTCGTCCTCGTACGCCTTCCCCGTCGCGGCGAACAGGTTCATATAGCTTCGGATGTAGCGCCGATGCGCGAAATCCGGCTGCAGCGGTTTGCTCGGCACCTGGCGTCCGTCGACGTAGAGGGCGAAGAAGTTTATGTCGTTGTGCTTCGCGTTGAACGGGTTTTTATCGTAGGCCCCGTTGTAGGCGTCGTTGTCGATCAGGCACATGAACACGCGTCTCGGGAGCGTGCCCAGATAGACTTTCTCGTGCGTGTGCGACATCGTACCCTGCGGTATCGAGAACACCTTGCAGTCGACGCGGCGCATCGGATACTTAGCCGTCCCGTGCGTCAGCGCCTTGATGTGGCCGAGCTGGACGGCCGGGTTCAACTTGACCTTGCGCGCCTGCAGGTAGGCCTCCAGCAGAACGATCTTGAACCCCGGATCGACGACGTCGCCCATGAGCGCGAAGACGTCCTTGCTTCGCACCAGTCGCATCTTCAGGTCGACGCCGTTCACCAGGCACCGGTTTTACATGAGCACGTTGACGTACAGGCGTCCTATCATGTCGAACTCGCGGCTATCGTGTACGAAATCGTGCCGATGCGCGAACCCGCCGTTGTTGTTGTTGGTCGCCTCCATGCGCCCGGCGGTGTCCTTGCAACACAGGTCGGCCTCGAGCTGCGACTTTTTGGCGTCGGGCCCGTAACTGAGCAGTGTCTCGAGGTAGGCCCGAAACGGGTACGTATTCGACGACGGCGTCACGAGCGTGCCGTTCAGCGTCACGTCGACCTGACTGAACATCGAATGCAGGAAATTGTTGACGGGCACCACGACGCTGTCGTTCGCGAGCGCGGTACCGTCCCCCTTCACCACCTTGGCGCGCACGTACAGTCTAACGGACGACAGGTCCAGATAGTCGTCTCCGGAGCCCGGAATGAGAAACTCGATAGGGCCGCCAGCGTCAAGGGCCGTCAGCGGCTGGTCATCGATCCACTGGCCGCTCTCGATGCTCGTCTGCGTCGTCGGAACGCTGAACAGGTCCAGTTCGGACTTTACGCCCTCGCACGACTGCCGATGCACGAACGCCATCCTACGTCTGCTTCGTTCGACGGCGCCTCCCCTTACTGTCCGGCGCCGCCTTACCGGTCGGCTTTATGTATCGTCGCTTTTTTTCGTAGGCGCCCCCGACGAGAGGGCGCCGAGGTAAAGCTCTTTACGACTACCGCCGATGCACTACTACTACTACTACGCGGGAAATACGTCGTCGCTCGGCCTCTTTCGACGGCGCCTCTTCTTGCTGGCCGTCGCCGGCTTGCCGGGCGGCTTTATGCGTCGTCGTCGCTTTTTCGGCGGCGGGGGCCTATTCAGCAGCCCGTCGAGAAGGTCGGCGCCCGCCTCCCTCGCGCGCCTCTTTACCGCCTGTTTCAGATTGCCGCCGGCGACGACGTGCTGCGCCACGCGCACGCCCGTCTTGACCGCGCGCTTGCCCAGCGCCACGGCCCCTCTCTTGATAAGCGGCATGGCGCTTCGAAACAGGCTGCCGAAGAGATTACCCAGTCCGTGACCCCGCTGCGATCGGGCGCCTACGAACACCGGCAGGCCACCGCCGACCTGCCGCGTGTAGTAGTCCTCGTACACGTTTCGCGTCATCGTCAGAACAGTTTCGACTTGCGGCGTCGGACGTGAAGCGTCGTCACGACTTTTCCGTTCTCGAATGGTATCGACTGACCGAGGTCGTCTCTTATATCTATCTCGATCGAATCGAAGCGTATTGGACGCGGTCGAAGATGTTCGATACGATGCTGCCGTTCAAACCGTGGACGGGGACGGCTCGGATGAGGGGGGCAAATACGTCGCCGACGATGCGCGTCTCCACGATGTCCGTGTACACGAACAGGGTGTCGACGCCGCCGCTCAGGTCCACCGGGTGGCTCGCCTCGCACTCGAACAGGTACCCCGGGGGCAGGGAGCCGCCGTCCGCGGGCGACCCGTAACTCGCGATATAGTTCGACTCGAAGCCTAGTATATGTTTCAGGCGCCCGTCCCGCGGCATGTTAATTTCGACGCCCGGCGATAGAAGCAACGTCATCCGATTAGTGATGGCGCTGTACACTATTCGCACCTTGACCGTGTCGGTGCTCAGTTTCGTCAACGCCTCGTTGATTTTGGGCATCAGCTCTTTTGGCGTTGCTGTAAAAGCCGTGCGGAATGTTGGCCTGCCGGTCAATTTTTCCCCCGTCCTCGGTGGTGAAAACGCCCACCTCCCCCGTCTCGCACGCCACGAAGAAGTAGGAGTCCACCGGCCTCACATTGTACCAGCTATGCGTGTACTGTAGCGACACCAGCCCGCATTCCCACTCCCCCAACAGGTCGACGCGCTGCGGCAGATTCGTCGTGTAGTGCGTCAACGTGTTTTCGGGGTGCGCTTTCATAGACGCGTTGCTCGGCAACGTGACGTAAAAGTCAGACGACGCCATCGCGTCTCATAGACGGACTCGGCAGTAGGTAGCCGAGGCAACTACTCAGCAGCGCCGTCCACAGGTTGGAGTCGCCCGTGCCGCGCGTTAGATTGTATATACTGACGACGATCACCGTGTACAGGACGACGATCTGGCACAGGAAGACGATCTCGGCATTCGTTGCCGCAGAGACGCCAAGGAACGCTCGTGACGGAGGAGGCGTCGACGGCATCGGGCGCACCAACAGAGACGCATGAGTCGTCGGCGGGTGTAGCGACAAATGCGCTTGAGTCGACGGCGGTGGGCGGCTTCTGCATTGGCTGCTACTGCTGCTGCTGCTGTCGTCTCGTCCGTACACATCGCGCTACTGCCGTCCGACGCTACGGCGTCGTTCCTTTATCCGCGCACCATAGAGCGAGTTCGTCGACGGGCGTGGGGGCGGCGCGGCCCTCTTCTCCTCTGCAGTCTACTAATACAGCACGGTCCCCTTATAAAAAAACGAAAAGCCGTTTCACAGTCCCGCCTCGTGCAGTCGCCAGCACCCCGCGTGGCGCATCCAACGCGTCGTCATCCCTTATAGGTCACGCAGATAAATCATAGAGCGAGTTCGCCGACGTTGCGGGCGACGTCGATAGCATCGGTCGCAGCGACAACGGTAGCGGCGCCGGCCGTCGGAAGAAAGTCTCCAGCGCTCTGCGTATTCCGTCCAACAACGCGTCGCCATCAGCCCTTATAGTCCACGAGCTCCTTGGCGTCGATCCAGCTATTGAACGAGGCCGGATAGCCGAACCATTTGACGAGCACCTCTTCGCCCTTACCGCGTCGTCGACAACGTCTCTGTAGAACGGCTTCCACCCGATATAGTTTGTCCTTCGCAACGATCAATTTTTGTAGCTCCGGCCCGTAGAAGGTGCCGTCCAGTATCGTGCCGGCGTCGTCCATCAGTCGGTAAACAGGAGGGTCGGTCGGGTGCGAATCTACGACGGTGAAGCGTATAGGCGTCCTGCGCCGCCAGCCACCGCCCGACGACCGGCTTGGGCACCGCGGCCGAACGGTGCAACGCGTCGACGCCGCCATAACTACCTGCCCGTTTCGTGTCGAAGTAGGCGCGTTTCAGTCGGCCGTCGCGTTGTTGGCGCTCTCGTTGCGCACCACGAGTCCGCCGGGGCACCACCGCCATGGAGCGCGCGGCGCCGACGACGACGAAGATACGGCGAACAAGAGGGCGGCAACGATGACCGCCGCAATTACGACGGCTACGACGACGACGACGAGTACTGATCTTCGGGCGGGGGGCATCCTCTACGAGGGGCGCGCGCTAAAAGCTGGACCACGGCATACGCTCGACGGACCGAGTGCGCCCCTTTCGCTTCTGCTCGCGCTGTATATACGCCCGACGCTGGGGGTTGCCGACGAATTCCATAGGGACGTTCAGCCGCCTTATATGGTCGCCGAACGCTTCCCAGCCAACCGGCGCGGGGGACATCTTACGCGTTCGCATGAGATCGTTCACGAGATCTACCATATTGCTTCCGGCGATAGGCGTACCGTCGTACACGAGCTCCGCTCGATCGTTCCAGCGAATCAGCGGGTCGGCCTTCAGTCGCGTCAACAGGAGGCGGGCCTTTTCTTTCAGCACTTTCGGTACGCTCTTCACGACCTCGCTCTCCATCTCCCCCGGTAATTGATCGGACGTAGGCGGAGGCGGTGGCGGTGGCGGCGGCGGCGACTGATCGGACGATGACTCGTTCTTCACTACGGACACGCGCATCGGCTGCTGCGCGCGAGACGCCTCCATGGCGTTGTAACGACTCAGCAGTTGATTGTACGCCGCCACCTTTTCGCCTTCGGATAAATCTGCACGCTCGAGAACGGCTTTCATATCGCTTTCCACGCTACTCATCACACGCGACGTGGTCGTGGTCGGTTGCGATAGTAACGGAAGTAGACGCTCCACCAACCGGGGGTCTACCAGCACCATCTTCTTCGCGTGCTGCATCAACCGAAAGCCTGCCTGAGGAGGGGCAGAAAGGTGCTCGCCAACGGCGCCAGCAACGCCGTCAGAAACGCGCCCGAACCCGTCTGCAGGACGGCCCTCTTCCGTTTGATGGCTACTTTTTTCGACGCTAACTTGCGCAAATTGTTCCTGTACTTTATCAGCACTTTTCGGTTGTTAGGCGTCAATTTCACGTTCCCTCGCAGAATGTTATACGCGCAGTCGGCCAGACTGCAGATGAGGTCGGCGTCCGCGTGAGTGATTACCGCCTTTCTCAGATTCGTATTCCCCTTGTAGCGGCGCAACAGCTGCAGGGCAAGGATGTGCCTCTTCACGCGCTCTGACATCCTGTCGAATGACGGCGGCCGCGGCGCGCCCCGCCCTTTTTATAGTCTCGTCGGCACATAGACGTACTGAATGGGGTCGTCGGGGAAAATTTCCGTACGCAGGCGCATGGTTTCCGGCGTTTCCTCTTTCAGATCGACCAGGAGGTAACCGTAGGCGGCCGACGTGGCATCTTTGTACGCCTCCACCATGTAGTTGATACTACCCGGGTACATCTGCTTCGCCAGGTGACCTACTTGTCCAGAGTTCCGGGGACTCTTGAAGAGGACCATATACTGCGCGTTTAAACTGATTGTGCGATTTTCTTTCCCTTTCGGAAAGAGATTCTGCAAAAGCTGTACGACGGACGCGTTGCAGTGGTGAATTTTTTTAGTAAACAAAGTCGTGACGCTACTATTGGTCTCCGACATAAGGTCATCGAGCACTAGAAGCGTCCTCGTTTTGGTGTCCAGAAGCGACGGATCCGGCAAACCGTCTACAAATTCTACGCCGGCCATAGAGTCGTAAGCGGTCTGCCACTGGCCGTAACACCACAGAATTTTCTCCGGTGGCGGCGAAATCATACACGAAGCAAACTTTAACAGGCGTACAACGAAAGTAGTCTTCCCGCACCCCGTAGGGCCGGACACTATACACGTAAAAGGGTGCTTCCACTTTCCGTCCATAGCGACATCTGGTGCGCCGACAACGTCACGATCGCCTATATGCACCACCATCGACGCTTTTCAGTCACTAGGGGAACATGCTTTCTTTTTTAGTCACTAGATGTCAGCACATCGTTATAAAGCGCACGCGACACCGCATAACCATTACATAACCTTTTAGCTATTGCTAGTGCTACCCTCTAGTGAATGCGCTACTCATTTGTTACTAATTAGTACTTAATTAATTACCCTACTTTTTACCTAATTAGTACCTGATTAGTCACTAGAGGTCGACGGAACATGCTTTCTTTTTTAGTCACTAGATGTCAGCACATCGTTATAAAGCGCACGCGACACCGCATGACCATTACATAACCTTTTAGCTATTGCTAGTGCTACCCTCTAGTGAATGCGCTACTCATTTGTTACTAATTAGTACTTAATTAATTACCCTACTTTTTACCTAATTAGTACCTGATTAGTCACTAGAGGTCGACAATCACCCTATTTATTTCCTTATTAGTGCCTCATTAGTTACTAGAGGGCGCCACCCTCTTTCTAAGGAAACCCATCAATCACTTTGACGTTTACTCTCATCTCTAGTGCTAAAAAACGTAGGAATTCTACTTATAAAAAACGCAAAATCCTTTGATCTGGGGTCATGACCGGTGTTGGAAGAACCTGTATCACTACTATGCGTGCTAACGGTGTGGTGCGAAAGACCACTAACCCAAACTGTCCGGCCTTAGGCAAAGGGTGCGGCAAGTGTCAAACAAAGGCCACGTTTCAAAGATGTGCAAAACAAACGAAACAAGTGAACTATATTAGTGTAATTGGCCAAGAGGACGTATCTTGCGAACAACCAAACAGAGGTGGACATGAATACGCATACTCACGAGCGTATACCAACATTGTTGATGAACATACATGGAATTCACTGAAATCAAAGAGAAATAAATGTACATCAAAAGCTGAAAATCCGTTGGACAAACAATGAACAGTCGAAAGTGAGGTCAAAGCTGGCAAAGGCAGAGAAAAGGCGGAATTTGTGGTGGTGAAAGGCAAAGGTGTACCACTGTTGGAAAAACACACAGCAATGAAACTTGCCATGTTGAAAGTGCGCACATATGTAGCCTCTGTCTCTAGCCATGTAGAACAATTCGGCCAGGAATGCCCAGAAGTTTTCACTGGCCAGGGAAAACTGAAGAAAGCTTAAATAAAATGTCATGTCGACCCCAGTGTCTCGCCAGTGACATAACCACTCTGCAGAACCCCTTTACAGCTGCGCGAGCGAATAGAGGGAAAGTGAAACAATTGGTTGATTGGGATATCATCAAACCAGCGGTAGGACCAACGTCATTTGTCAACCCCACAGTAGTTACTCCAAAACGTGACGGTGATATAATACTCTGCACTGACATGCATGCATGTAGGACAAATGAGGCCATGATCCGAGAACGTCACCCGATCCCCACAGTCGAGGATGTTGCCTCAGAGACAGACGACGAAGAGGCGCATGGCAAAACAGAAGAGCAAGAGGCAGAAGAAAAAGTGATGTGACGTGAACTTGGATGACCTACCTCAAGATATCAGAGCAGACGTGCTTCAAATAACAAACGAACTAACCTAACTTCATGTACGAGTGATGTAGAAGACGGCACCAGTCAGAAGAAACAGTACTGCCACCTAAGATGTTGCACAAGAAACACATCAAGTCCTCTTCCAGGAAACAATGGATGAAGCCGAAACAACTCAAATTTGAAGAGAACAGAGGCGATGACGATACGTCAAAAAAGTCGATAAGAGATGTTGACATTGAAGAGTGTATCACTGGGGGAGTCAGAAGGAAGATGGTGAGAGAAAGAGTGTGAAGACAGTTGGTGACATTCATACATTCCTTTCAAATGTAGAAAAAATGAGAACAAGAAGCGGAGAAGCAGCAGGAATTCGAAGAATAGCTCGACGAGAATCTCGTGGTCGATGAAATTGTTCGCCAGGTCAACGAGGAAGATCAACGGAAGCGTGAGTGTCAGGCACACAAGGAGCTGGTGCGGGAATACGTCGACGACTTCTTGCGCCAGCAGCAAGGCCGGAAGGAACTGAAGAAACACCCACGGGAGGAGGAAAACCAACGCAACTTCGACTTCGCCAAGCTCCAGGCGGAGCGGGAACACGTCGGCCAGAAGACGCTAAAGGACGCGGAAGAACTGAGGTCGGAAATCGTCAAACAGCTGTCGGACCAGATCGCGAAGGAGAGATATGCACGGGAGGATATGGACAAAATGCGACAAAAACTCTACGAGGAGGAACAGGAGGAGAAGGAAGGCTGGCGCGAGAAGGAGGCTGCGGAGAAGCGGGTGCGATACACGCTGAAGTTACAGCGTATGCAGAAGAAACAACTCAACTTCAAGAAGATGAGGGAGGATACGGAGCGCGCAGAGGACGGAGAAGTCGAAAACATAACGCATCTATCATGAAGCGCGTATGCTTAACCCCAGGACTTGATTGTAAAAAGGGGCAAGAGACCGTTGAGTTAAACAACAACCGCAAGCTCAGCCTGATATCACGTTGGAGTTCCTTAGACGTACGTGATAGAGACGCGGAACAGAAAGGCCTGTCCAAACTACATGTTGACGAGCGGCGTAATGTGAGAATCGGTGAAGAATGGTTAGTGAAGCAATACAAAGTCAACAAAAACTCTCCCACCTTCGATCCGACCCTATACACGATAGTTGACAAATCGGGGAACAGTTTGGTTATCGAGTCGCCCGATGGAGCTCGATATTCATGGAACAGCGCATATGTGAAGAGGTGTAATACAGCATCCGACGATGACGATGTAAATCTGGAAACGGAAGCTAGTGACAAAATGTCAAGATCGACGTCCGTGTCCCCACCTGAATTGGAACACTCACATTTGTACAGGACACGCCTAGTGACATATCAAGCTCTCCTCTGAAGTTGTCGATACCTAAAGATGTTCATCCGTCACCATCGACGAGACCACACCGAAAGAAGCAGAGGCCTATAAAACTTGCAGGCTATGTGACGGAGACCTGATCAGATTGTGTACTACCATCGATACATGCTGTTAGGTAGTCCATATTTATGGCTGTGCGTAGCAAGATCATGCGTAGTTAAAAGATGGAAATTAGGTGAAAATTGAGTTCCCCATACCCAATGACAGAGTCTTTCAGTTATATCATCCAAGCTGCTCAAAATCATGATAGTTATTTTCTGAAGTCATCAAGTTGCCAGTTTATTGAACTCAGACAGTGAGCGTGTATTGTTGCGTATCATGAGAAATATGATGGTAATAATTCACGTTTTAAATGGCTTTCTACTATATTTACTTATAAATGTCGTCAGTGTCATTCAGTGGTGCAGCTGTGCAGTTATACTTGGAAACGGCTAACTGCAGGACATGACTGTTGATGAAGTTTGGTTGAAATCCATCATGTTCAGTGATACACAGAACCTTTTCGACCTCAGCTTTATTTGCAACAGTTGAAGTGTCTTTGCAGCACTCCGTTCACAATCTGTCGGAATACTTGTACACTTGCCATATGAACACCTGACACAAGGGAAAACTTCAGAATAGCACACGGTTTTTTATTTTAAATAAAAACAATTACTTAAGTCTGATGGGGCCATATATATAATAGTGTGTGTGTGTGTATGTGTGTGTGTGTGTGTGTGTGTGTGTGTGTGTGTGTGTGTGTGTGTGTGTGTGTGTGTGTGTGTGTGTGTGTGTGTGTGTGTGTGTTAGTTTGTGTGCGCGCGCGTGCATGCGTTCGTGCTTCTGTTAATTGTTCTGCAATTTGTATTTAATGTTCTTTTTAGTTTTTATGTAGTAAGTTATATTACTGTTAGTCAGAGTAAACACAAACCCTTGCCCTATATAAATGACATATATATATACAACTATATATATATATATGTATATATATATATATATGTATATATATATATGCATATATATATATATACGATGATCTCTAACTCTAACCCCTCTCCTATTCTATGTAATGCGGAACAGTGCTCTAAATAGTTAGTTCACACACCCAAGATAAGAACGCACTACCGCATTACACCCAACAATACACACACACCATATACATACCCATGCAACACAATAGCCGTCAGTCTGAATTGCCGTGATCACTCGTCCCGTGAGACCCGCACTCCCGTAGGCCCGTCGGCCTCGTAGATCTGTGACTTCGCAGGTCTGCCCATTGTGCCTGCCCAAGTAAGTGATGCGCACAATATTGGCGCTGCGAGCAGAGTATTATTTACTTGCGAATCTGCATTAAATTTAAAGACAATTAGCCAGGAGGAACCTCTCAGTTCTCGAGTGCTAATTGTTTACAATTTAACACGCGTCAATTACCTAGAAGCGCAATGCTGCGTTCTAATAATCTCGTGAAGTCGTGGATACGACATGACGAACTGGAAAGTTCACGGGCTCCTCGAGTTTACCACTTTTAACAAGATTTAAGACGATTGCCACCCACAGAACTAACTCTAGGTGGCAGGTGGACAAGGAAGCCCTTTGGCTTATAGAGAGTCCGACCCTTTTATCTATGTGTATCCCGCCCGTCTGAGGTATGTGTCGATTTTATTTTTAAACATATTCACGCTATTAGCACCCACACAATCAGCAGGTAATCTGTTCTATTCATTTACAGTCCTTTGTGAAAATGAAAACTTTCTTATATCCAATCTACTCTGCTCCTTTGCTAATGCAAGTTCATGTCCTCTAGTCCTTCTATCTTTCTTAACTGAGAAAAAAATATTTCTATCAATATTTTCATAACCCTTCCATATTTTAAACACTTCTATCTGATCTCCTCTCAATCTCCTGGTCTAAAGTTTTGATAAATCTCATTCTTTTAGGAGAATTTCATAACTAAAATCCATCAGTTTTTGTATCATTTTAGTCGCTCTCCTCTGTACTCTTTCTAGCATATCTATGTGCTTCTTGCGATATGGCCTCCACGCTTGTACACACTATTTTAAATGAGGCCTAGCTATTGTTTTGCACAGCGGTATTATTAGTTCGTTTTCCTTATACGCTATATTTCGCCTAATTAATCCAAGGATTTGATTTCCCTTTGAAACTGCAATTCCGCACTGCTCTGAAACCTTCATATCAGCACTAATGATTAACCCTAAGTCCTTTTCTTTTTCAGTAGTACTTAGCACAGTACCCCCCATTGTATATTCTACCTCTTTGTTCCCTTGTCCTGTGTGGAGGCATTTAAATTTCCCAAAATTGAACAGCTTTTGCCACTTTTCAGACCATTTGATCAACCTGTCAAGATCATCTTATAAATGCTGTCTATCTCCATCACTTTTAATCCTTCTAAACACTTTAATATCATCCGCAAATTTCAACACCATGCTTGTTATTTCATTATCCAAATCGTTTATATATATTAAGAATAATATATATATATTAGACATATATATATATATATATGTCTTAGTACTACTGATCCCTGTGGTACACCACTCAATATCGATTTCCAGTTTGAAGCTTCCCCATCAACTACTACACCTTGTCTTCTGTCAATCAGCCATTTTTCTATCCAGTTTATTATACCATTTCCTATGCCATGGGCCATTAGTTTAAACAGTAATCTTTGATGTGGTACTTTGTCGAAAGGTTTTTAAAAATCTAAGCAAACGATATCTACTGGTGATCCCTCGTCTACCCACATAGTGATGTCTTCCAAAAAACATAACATATTTGTTAAGCATGACCTCGCTTTTAAAAACCCATGTTGAGATGGGTTTATCAAGTTATGATTACAAAGAAAATCCACCATGTGATCTTTAATTAGTCTTTCTAATAATTTGCAAATCATTTATATTAAACTCACTGGTCTATAAATCTCTGACTTGTTTCTCGAACCTTTTTTAAATAACGGTATAATGTTTGCCTCTTTCCATTCTAAAGGAACCACTCCTTCTTCTAATGACACATTGAAAACTGTTGCAAGCGGTACGCTAATTTGTTCTGCAATTTCTAATAGTAATTTTGGCGGAATCCCATCCACTCAAGGTGATTTATTATCCTTCATAGCCCTTATGTTTTAGCTACCATTTCCGGGGTTATAATTAACTGTCCTAAATAGTCTGAATCTGCCCCCTTGAACTTAGCCTCTGGTACTGGCATTGAACTAATATCTTCCCTGGTAAACACTGAACTAAAATACTCATTCAGGTCTTCTGCCATTAAGAATCCCTCTGATATTATATTTCCAGCACTATCTTCTAGAGGACCGACCTTATCCTGAACTTTCTGTTTGCTTCGAATATACGCAAAAACACTCTTGTTGTCATGTTTTATATTACTAGCTAGTTTTCGTTCATAGCTTCTCTTTGAAATTCTAATTTCAGCCGTAGCTTGGATACGTGCTTCTTTATAAATGTTGCAGTATTCATAATTTCCAGTTCATCTATATGACTTCCACATCATTTGTTTATACTTAATTTTTCTAATGGCTACTTTCGATAAATGTTTCTTTTTGGACCGTTTCCCTTGTTTTTTGAAGGGTACAAATTTATCGACTATGCCCTTAATTTCACTCTTTAATATATTCCAGCATTATGTTGCTATCTTATTTTTCAGTGTGTTATTCCAATTTATCTTTGTTAAATATTTCCTCATGTCCTTATACTTTCCTTTGTGGAAATTTCTCCTATACTGCTTTTTACAATTTCTTTCTGATTTTACTTTGATGAAAAAAAATGTATCTGGTTGTGATCAGTATTCCCCAGTGGCTAATCTATCTTGATATTGTCAACTAATTCACTCTGTGAGGACAAAACTATGTATAACACATTTTCACCCCTGGTTGGTTCTAGCACATATTGAGAAAGGAAAGTATCTTGAACTGAAAGTAAAACTGGTCCTCACTCCCCGCACTCTGTAGAGATTTCCATTGTATTTGCCCGTGGTTAAAATCCCCCAATAATAACACAGTCCCGTTTGCTTACTTCCTTTATAGCGTTTTGTATTTGTTCATTCTCTTCTATGCATATGTTTGGACTTCGATAAACCAACCCAACTGTTAACGTTGAGTTTCCTGTAACTATGTTACACTAAACAGTTTCTTCGCAATCTGCTTCTCTTTCTAATTTTATTTCATAAGCCTGGATAGAATATTTAATATATAAAATAACTCCACCTCTCTTTCTTCCTATTCTATCTTTCCTAAATATTACATATCCTGTCAGTCCCAATTCGGCATCTGATATATCGGTGATGGTCCAGGATTAAGTTATACCTATTATGTGAGGGTCAATATCTTCTACCATAATGTTTAGTTAATTTCTTTTGTTTACTATACTCTTTGCATTTAAACAAACACATTTATATCCAGCTTCAGAAGAGTTTTCCAGACTGTTGTTTGCTGATTTATTTGTGCTGTTTTTATTGATGCCTCCAGTTTTAGGCTTTTCTGTAAGTCCCCCATGCGAATATAGTATACATAGATGCAACCTGTCCCACTGTCAACAGATCGCAGCAGGTTCTCTGAGAAAACTGCTGCCCCCTTTCCACTAAGATGGAGGCCATCTCTCATGTACATATCTTCCCTCCCAACAAAGTATCCCCATAAATATGTGAATCCCACGCCCTCTTCTTCACACATCTGCTCAACTAGTGCGTTGATCGCCATCCTCTTGTAGTTTCTATACGTTGCCCCCTTCCTTCAATTACTTGCAAAATTCCTCAGAGAATAATCTGTTCAACTCTTGTCTTCTTTAGCTTCCTCACTAACTGTCTATACTTCTGTACTATTCCAGTTGTTCCTTCCATGTCAGCATTATTTGTCCCTACGTGTACTAGTATAGACCCTCCCTTGCCTTGCCCCAATACCTTCTCAACCCTTTCAGTCACATGTTATATCCTAGCCCCCGGTTGACAAACGACGACATCCTTCCCCTCGCTTAGTGTCTTGTCCGTCTTTTTCATAATGGAGTCGCCCATAAACACCCTCTCTTTCCTCATTGCCCCCTCTATCTCTGCCTCAGAGTAGCTCCTTCTCCGGTTTGCATCTGTCTGGCTGTTGTCTTTTCCCCCTGCCGTCTTCTCTCCTGTCACATTCTCTTCCGATCCATTCTTTCCTGTCGCTTTTTCTCTCGTCACCTTTCCTCCTGTCATCGTCCCTTTTATCGACTTCTCTTCTATCACATTTGCTCTCACTTCCTTTCGTCCCTTCATCTTTCCTCCCATCTAATTTTTTTCCTCTCCCGTCCCATCTTCCCTCCCACCTTCTCTACGGTCACTTTCTCCCCTGTCACTTTCACGTTTGTCACGTTTTCTGTGGTCGATTTTCCTCTCAATCTCCTCTCCTCAGTCTTCTTGCCACTGCTATTCTCCTTCAGTATTGCAGTATTCCCACCTCTCTCCCTGTCGTCTCTCTCCATTCCAACTGTCTCCTTGCTAATTCCCATCTCCATCCCCTTCGCAATATATGTCAACCTATCTATCTGCAGACACTCCACCTTCCAACACCCCATGCACTGAAAGGTGAATCCTTCCTCCATGGTTTCTGCCCATTACTTCCCACAGCCGGACAATGCAAAATCTATCCAGCTGTGGCAGTGATCGCACACCAAGTGTCGCTTTGCCTTGACTTGCCGCTTGCAAGGCGCCATATCACTTGTAAATGTATACAACTGGGTCAAGTAGGGGTTACGAAGTCGTATTCACTACTTACACGAGGTGATTGGAACGCAATATAAGTTAGGAACCTGCCAGTTCTGGCTTCGCTTCTCTTTCTCTACGCATCGTGTGTTGTCTATGTAGAAGGAAGAAACTTTATGTAAACACAATTCAGAGGTTCTCTATTAGCATGGCAGACAACTCAAATCACGCGATGTATCCAACTGTCGTGCACGGACTCACGCCGTTACCGTGGCGCCGCCTAGCGACTAACTAAACAATATAACATATTGCAACATCTCCCTTCCTTTACAAAAGTGTAAAACTCCTACATGTAGAAAACTATTCTATAATCGCATCTAGAACAGTTCACTGGTACCAAATGTTCACTGAGAAATGTTCCTTGAAATAAAGTAATATTTATAAACAACTGCTTGTGTTTTATCGAAAATTACTGAGAAATACTGTCTGTATTCTATGCAAAACAAATTAATACTTCTAACTGCTAGCATTACAGTAATCAACTAAATATCATAGCAAATGACAATGAGATACAAATTACAAATTGAACATAGCAATGAACATAACAGTAATATTACTATTATTATCACAATGTTCAATACATGAAAATACACAACAGTCATATTGTATGTGCTATATCGTCACTGATGGTGTGTAATGACCATAAAAGGGATTGTTATGCCCTTTTTTATGCACAACTTAGAGTTAAACGTAGTCTCTGAGATGTGCCGGCCTCCTCACTTGTCTTCCACTGCGTCTCTCGATAGTTGGTGTTGCAGTGATGATAGCAGGATGGTCGTCACTCGGCTTGTCGACGCACTGGCGTACTGGTATTCACGTTGTCTGTCACGTCGGCGGCTCGTGGTGCTGTCACGTCCGGGACCGCTGGTGGTGCTGTCGTGCGACGCAGGTGCCTCCGGTTTCGCCTGTACACTATACCGTAGTATGTGACAACATCATACGACCTGATGTTAGCTTGCCGCTGTACTGTCGCTTTCTGCCATCAACTTTTGTACTTCGCTGGCTGCATGCACACGACGTCACCGTCTTTTAATGACGGCAAGTGCTTTGCGTTTCGGTTGTAGTAGTTAGCTTGCTTCTTGCGTTTGTCATCAAGCTTTTCAACTGTGTTAGTGACTGTTTTCGGCATCAGAAGAGCTTTCGCAGTGGGCAGAGTGGTGTTCGTTCTCCTTCCAAACAGTCTTTGTGCAGGCGAACTGTCCATGCCTTCCGTAGGTGTATTTCTGTAGTTTAAGAGTGCTAGATATGGATCTGTACCCGCTTCTTTTGCCTTGATCATTAATTTCTTGGAGATCTTTACGGCACTTTCCGCTTTTCCATTAGACTGCGCGTAACCAGGCGAGCTGGTTGTGTGGTCGAAGTGGTATAGTTCTGCAAACTCTTTGAACTCCCGTGAGTTGTATGGTGGACCATTGTCCGACACCACCTCGTATGGTATACCGTGCCTCGCAAACTGTTGTTTAAGCTTCGGTATGACCGCTGCCGCCGTCTTGTTCTCTAGTCGGTCGATCTCGAAAAAACTGCTGTTGTAATCTACAGTCACTGTGTAGTTTCGATCGTTGCATTCGAAGAGATCTGTGCCTACTTTTGCCCATAGGCGATCGGGGACATGATGTGACACGAGAGGTTCTTTCGTCTGGCAACTTTGGTAAGTTGAGCAAATGTCACACTGCGATATGTAGTCTTTGATCTGCGTTGACATTCCTGGCCAGTATACGCACTCTCGGGCTCGTCGCATTGTCGCCTCGATGCCCAGGTGTGCTTCGTGTAGTTTCTCGAGTATTTCGTTCCGCAGTGAAGATGGGATGACACATCGACTTCCTCTGAACACGATGCCATCTTGTATTGCGAGCTCGTCACGTATACCATGATACGCTCTGGTCGTTGTTGGTAGGCAACTCTTCTCAGGCCAACCTTGTAGTATGGCTGCTTTCAGTGTTTGTAGTGTGTCGTTTGTCTCAGTGTTGTGTTGTATGTCTTTGAGTCTACCGTCTGAGATGGGCAGGTAGTCAGCCATGTGGATCGTCTCAACTTCCTTTTCCACGGCTTCGCGTAAGTCGTTTCCTTGCATGTATGCTCGACTGAGCGTGTCGGCGATATACATGTGCTGCCCTCTTTTGTAGACGATGTCGATCTCGTACCGCTGAGCTCGTAACAGCATCCGTTGTAGTCGCTTCGGAGCTGCCTGGAGTGACTTTTTGTTGATCATTTCGAGAGGTTTGTGGTCTGATTCAACTCTTATCGGTCTGCCATATGCATAGTGGTCGAAACGCTCTGGCCCACAAATAATCGCGAGCATTTCTTTTTCGATCTGGGCATACCTGCTCTCAGCATCTGTCAGCGATCTGGAAGCATAGGCAATTGGTTGCTCGTTCTGTAGTATGCACGCTCCAAGGCCACTCTCGGACGCATCACACTGCAGAGTGAGTGGAACGGTCGGGTCGATGTATCGGAGTACTGGTGTCTCCGACAACATCTGCTTGATCTTCACGACCGCCGCGCCGTGCACCGATTCGTCCCAGAGAAAGTCAGTGTCAGCTTTGATGAGATCTCGGAGTGGTTGCGTGACATTGGAGATGCCTTTTGCGAACTTCTGTAGGTAGTTGACCATGCCCATGAGGCGCTGCACCGCCTTCTTTTCGTGTGGTTGAGGCATTTTGAGTATGGCCTCCACCTTCGCTGGATCTACTTTCAGTCCCTCTGCTGTTATGAGATGACCCATGTATGACACCTCACTCCGTTTCCAGTGCAGTTTCTCTTTGTTCAGTTTGATGTTCTTTTCGCGACATCGATTCAGTAGCTGCGCCATCTTCATGTCGTGGTCCTCTTCAGCTTCAGCGGCCGTTTCACCACAACCGGCAACGAGAATGTCGTCAGCTATGATGAATACACCAGGGATCTTCTCTAACGCCTGATGTAACCGTTGCTGAAAGTACTCTGGCGCTGGCGAGATTCCGAAAGGCATCCTGCAGTACCGGTACCTTCCGTAGGGTGTCTGGAATGTAGTCAAGTAACTGGACTGTTCATCCAGTTCCACGTGCCAGAAGCCATTCTTGACATCGCAGACAGTGAACACCTTCGCAGACGCCAGTTCCGGTATGACGTCCTCGATCACTGGTAGCATGTAGTGACTGCGCTTTAGAGCTTTGTTGAGCGGTTTCGGATCAATGCAGAGTCTTATTTTTCCGCTTTTCTTTTTCACGATGACCATGCTCGACACCCAGTCAGTTGGTGTGTCAACTTCAGCTATCACACCCATTTCTTGTAGGCGCGTTAGCTCGTCCTTCAGCGGATGCTTTAACGCGACCGGTACGCGTCGAGGAGGGAGTATGACTGGACTGACTGATTCGTCTATTTCCAGATGTAGTGTGCCCTCCATTTTTCCTTCACCCGTGAACACGTCCCCGTACGACGCGAACATCGACGACTTTGTCAATGTGTTGTTGTCGTCGTCAATTTTCAGGATGTTTTGGTGCTGGATTTTTAGTAAGTTCATCTCCTGTGCTGATTGTGAACTGATGATCGGCGTGACCTCGGCAACTATCACAACAAAGGTCATGTTGTAGCTTGCACCATTCTTTGGGTTTGTTACGCATAGCTCAGAGCTGCCCAACGACTTCATGGTGCTTTTGTTGTAGAGCGAGATAATGTTGGCAGTCTTGATGATTGTAGTAGCAGGTAGGTCACCTTTCGAGATAACATTGCAGGTGGTGCCACTATCGATCTGGAAGCGCAACCTCCTGTCCGCCAATGTCATCTGTGCGAATATTTTCAACTTGGTTGAAGTGTTGTTTACCACCATGATTTCATTTTCAGAGTCAGTGTCTTTGTCTAGTAGGTGAACTTTGTGCTGCTGTGTGGCCCTAGATTTCTTTCGACACTTTCTGGCGAAGTGATTCATCGATTTGCACAGCTTGCACTCCTTACCCCAGGCTGGGCATTTCTCTCTCAATCTTTCATGTTTGTAGCCGCAGAATTTGCATTCATACGCCAGTTGTTCTTTTTCAGTTGAGCGTTGTGGCGTAGCGTGTGCTTTCTTTTTAAACGAGCGCTTTTTCTCTGCAGAGTGGTTGAATGCGTGCACTTCATCACTCGACATCGCTTTCAGCTTGGCGTCTGTCGACTCGATGGCTCTGCAGATGTCCAAACACTTAGTTAGAGTCAGTGACGATTCTTGCAGCAGTCGTTTCCTCATGGCATTGCTGCTGATGCCACACACAATTCTGTCGCGAATGAGTTCATCTCTCAGTATATCGTAGTTAAATGAATTGATTAACGACCGAAGTGCGGTCGCGAAAACATCAACCGTTTCATGACTTTCTTGATTGCGATTATTGAAAACGTATCTTTCATAAATCACGTTAGTCTCGCCGATGAAGTGCCTTTCCATAAGGGTCAAAATAGTGTTCATGTCGGAACGTTCCTGATCATTCTGGAATGCGAGACCATTCAAAACGTCCAATGCATCCTATCCCACGCAGGTGATGAATGTAGCAACCCTGTATTCGTTTGACTTCTGCTTCAGATGCGACACTATTTCGTAACTGTCCCATATCGGTTTCCATTGCCTCCAGTTTGTGGCGAGATTGCCCTTGGTGTTGAGTTTTGGTGGCAATGGTATGTTGCTATGGATGACTTGAGGCCCTTCACTGTTTGCTGCAGTTGGTTCAGTAGTCATGTTGTAGATGTGCAGTGTTGACAATATCAGATCATATGGACGTACAGTACCAGGTCCAGTGTAGACAACACATGAACGATTATTCCGTATTATCGTTCAGTGTGGATTTGAAAATTGTCAGTGTTCAGTTTACACGAGATTGTGTATTGCAGAATGCTCGAATTTACAGCATTATTGATCTATGGAACGTAGAATCGTTACCGTTCTGACACCATGTTTTTCTACGCATCGTGTGTTGTCTATGTAGAAGGATGAAACTTTATGTAAACACAATTCAGAGGTTCTTTATTTGCATGGCAGACAACTCAAATCACGCGATGTAACCAACTGTCGTGCACGGACTCACGCCGTTACCGTGGCGCCGCCTAGCGACAAACTAAACAATATAACATATTGCAACAGCTTCAATCAATTATAATTGTAAGTCAGGCTTTAGCTAATCACCGTAACGTATAATTCGACCACTGAAGTTATTTAAAAGTTAGTAATTAAACTGTGACGGCTTCTTAACCAGTTACTGGGCGTGGCCGTTGGCCGCTGGCCGCTAGCCGCATTCACTCAACGTTGCGCGTCGATGTCCGTTGCTACGCGACAAGACTAGAATTGGGTGTAACCCTTTAACCACGTCGTTGTGTTTGCATCGTGGATAGTTTGTTATGTCATTTAATTCCCTCTTATCGTGTGTTTATGCTCTTTATAATTAAGTATTATTCTTGTCTTAATATAATTAATAAAGTAGCAGTAAACATATATTGAGTAGCAGTTGTACTTAAAGTTAGTTAGATAAAGTATTTTAGAACACTTTAGTCTAGTGAGTGATAATAAGGTTAGTTAGCCTACGATAAGTTTGTAAACAAGATTTAACAAACCTCATTATGTGGTAGAATATATAGGTGATAAAGTAACAAACATAAAACTACTTACATCAGATAATATCTGTACCTGCTAGACATTTTGATTAAGTAGCTTTGTTGTTAAAATTAAGCATTTGCGATAACCGGGCGAACTAAGTTTGTGCAGCTAGTGTCCCACGTATTCGCTAGGGCTCGGTATAACCTAAATCAATAAGGCAGTCTAGCATAAACTAATTGATTGTATTTAAATTAGGTCACTACCGGTAACGTTAGCATTTCTGATAAGGTAGATAGTCAGCTGTGACTATAACCAAAAACTGTAACCGAAATAAACAAGGCAATTGTACGTGAAGTGTAACATATGTGCATAGTAAACAGTCTTCTTAAAGACTACATTGACAGTGAATAGTGTAAACACATTTGACTAAACTATTGTAAATAGCTAATTAGATTATTATTATTAAATAAATTCTGATATGGCGCCTTGCAAGCGGCAAGTCAAGGCAAAGAGACACTTGGTGTTCGACGACTGCCATAATTGGGTGGATTTTGCCCTATCCGGCTGTGGGAAGTCATGGGCACAGAACAAGGAAGAGGCATTCACCTTTCAGTGCGTGGGGTGTTGGAAGGTGGAATGTCTGGAGAAGGAGGTAGCTAGGTTGGTAGGTATTGTGGGGTTGGAGATGAGAATAAGCAAGGAGACAAATGGAATGGAGAGAGACGACAGGGAGAGAGTTGGGAATACTGTGATACTGAAGGAGCAGAGTAGATTTAACAAGACAAGATTGCCATCCAGAAAATTACTCTGGATGGCAGGTGGACAAGGAAGCCTTTTGGCTTATCGAGAGTCCAATACTTTTTATCTACATGTATCCCGCCTTTTTAAGGTGTGTGTCTATTTTATTTTTAAACATATTCACGCTACTAGCACCAACACAATCAGGAGATAATCTGTTCCATTCATTTACAGTCCTTTGTGAGAATGAGAACTTTCTTATATCTAATCTACACTGCTCCTTTACTAATGTAGCTTCATGTCCTCTGGTCCTTCTATTTTTCTTAACTGAGAAAAAAATGTTTCTATCAATATTTTCATAACCATTCAATATTTTAAACACTTCTATGTGATCTCCTCTCAATCTCCTGGTCTCTAATGTTGTTAAACCACATTCTTTTAGGCGTATTTCGTAACTAAGATCCCTCAGATTTGGTATCATTTTAGTCGCTCTCCTCTGTACTCTTTCTAGCATATCTATGTCCTTCTTGCGATATGGCCTCCATGCTTGTATACAATATTCTAAATGAGGCCTCACTATTGTTTTGTACAGCGGTACTATTAATTCTTTTTCTTATACGCTATATTTCGCCTAATTAATCCAAGGATTTGATTTCCCTTTGACGCTGCAATTCCGCACTGCTCTGAAACCTTCATATCAGCACTAATGGTTAACCCCAAGTCCTTTTCTTTTACAGTAGTACTTAGAACAGTACCCCCCATTTTATATTTTACCTCTTCATTCCCATGACCTGTGTGGAGGCATTTACATTTCCCAAAATTGAACAGCATTTGCCACTTTTCAGACCATTTGATCAACCTATCAAGATCATCTTGTAAATGCTGTCTGTCTCCATCACTTTTAATCCTTCTAAACACTTTTGTATCATCCGCAAATTTTAACACCTTGCTTGTTATATCATCGTCCAAATCGTTGATATATATTAAGAATAATATAGGTCCTAGTACTGATCCCTGTGGTACCCCACTCAATACCGATTTCCAGTTTGAAGCCTCCCCATCAACTACTACACGTTGTCTTCTGTCATTCAGCCATTTTTCTATCCAGTTTATTATACCATTTCCTATGCCATGGGCCTTTAGCTTAAGGAGTAATCTTTGATGTGGTACTTTGTCGAAAGCTTTTTTGAAAATCTAAATAGATGATATCTACTGGTGATCCCTCATCTACCCACCTAGTGATGTCTTCCAAAAAACATAACATATTTGTTAAGCATGACCTCGCTTTTAAAAACCCATGTTGAGATGGGTTTATCAAGTTATGTTTAACAAGAAAATCCACCATGTGATCTTTAATTAGTCTTTCTAATAATTTGCAAATCACTGATGTTAAACTCACTGGTCTATAGTTCTCTGACTTGTTTCTCGAACCTTTTTAAATAACGGTATAATGTTTGCCTCTTTCCATTCTAAAGGAACCACTCCCTCTTCTAATGACAAATTGAAAACTGTTGCAAGCGGTACGCTAATTTGTTCTACAATTTCCAATAGTAGTTTGGGCGGAATCCCGTCCACTCCAGGTGATTTATTATCCTTCATAGCCCTTATTTTCTTAGCTACCATTTCCGAGGTTACAACTAACTGTCCTAAATAGTCTGAATCTGCCCCCTTGAACTTAGCCTCTGGTACTGGCAGTGAACTAATATCTTCCCTGGTAAACACTGAACTAAAATACTCATTCAGGTCTTCTGCCATTAAGAATCCCTCTGATATTGTATTTCCAGCACTATCTTCTAGAGGACCGACCTTATCCTGAACTTTCTGTTTGCTTCGAATATACGCATAAAAACTCTTACTGTCATGTTTTATATTACTAGCTAATTTTTTTTCATAGCTTCTCTTTGAATTTCTAATTTCAGCTGTAGCTTGATTAAGTGCTTCTTTATAAATGTTGTAGTCTTCATCATTTCCAGTACATCTATATGACTTCCACATCATTTGTTTATACTTAATTTTTCTAATGGCTTCTTTCGATAAGTGTTTCTTTTTAGACCGTTTCCCTTGTTTTTTGAAAGGTACAAATTTATCGACTATGCACTTAATTTCACTATTTAAGATATTCCAGCATTCGGTTGCTGTCTTATTCTTCAGTGTGTTATTCCAGTCTATCTTTGCTAAATATTTCCTCATGTCCTTATACCTTCCTTTGTGGAAATTTCTCCTATACTGCTTTTTACTATTCCTTTCTGATTTTACTTTGATGGTAAAATGTATCTGGTTGTGATCACTACTCCCCAGTGGCTCACATATCTTGACATTGTCAACTAATTCTTTCTGTGAGGACAAAACTAAGTCTAACACATTCTCTCCCCTGGTTGGTTCTAGCACATGTTGAGAAAGGAAACTATCTTGTACTAAAACTAAAAACTTGTGGTCCTCACTCCCCATACTCTGTAGAGATTTCCATTGTATATGCCCATGGTTAAAGTCCCCCATAATAATACAGTTCCGTTTGCTTACTTCCCTTATAGCGTTTTGTATTTTTTCATTCTCTTCTATGCTTATGTTTGGACTTCGATAAACTAACCCAACTGTTAACGTTGAGTTTCCTGTAACTATGTTACACCAAACAGCTTCTTCGCAATCTGCTTCTCTTTCTAATTTTATTTCATAAGCCTGGATAGATTCTTTAATATATAAAATAACTCCACCTCCCTTTCTTCCTATTCTATCTTTCCTAAACATTACATATCCTGTTAGTCCCAATTCGGCATCTGATATATCAGTGGTGGCCCACGATTCGGTTATACCTATTATGTGAGGGTCAATATCTTCTACCATAATGTTTAGTTCACTTCTTTTGTTTACTATGCTCCTTGCATTTAAACAAATGCATTTATATCCTGATTCAGAACAGTTTTCCAGGCTGTTCTTTGCCGATTTATTTCTGCTGTCTTTATCTATGCCTCCAGTTTCAGGCTTCTCTGTGAATCCCCCCTGCGAATCTAGTTTAAATAGATGCAGCCTGTCCCACTGTCAACAGATTGCAGCAAGTTCTCTGAGAAAACTGCTGCCCCCTTTCCACTTAGATGTAGGCCATCTCTCATGTACATATCTTCCCTCCCAACAAAGTATCCCCATAAATCTACGAATCCCACCCCCTCTTCTTTACACATCTGCTCAACTAGTGCGTTGATCGCCATCCTCTTGCAGTTTCTATATGTCGGCCCCCTTCCTCCCATTACTGGCAAAATTCCTGAGAGGATAATCTGTTCTACTCTTGTCTTCTTTAACTTCTTCACTAACTGTCTGTACTTCTGAACTATCCCAGTTGTTCCCTCCCTCTCTGCGTTATTTGTCCCTACATGTACTAGTATAGACCCTCCCTTGCCATGCCCCAGTACCTTCTCTACCCTTTCAGTTACATGTTCTATCTTAGCCCCCGGTAGACAAACAACGACGTCCTCCCCCTCGCTTAGAGTCTTATCTGTCTTTCTCATAATCGAATCGCCCATAAACACCCTCTCTTTCCTCATTGCCCCCTCAATCACTGCCTCAGTGTAGCTCTTTCTACGGTTTGCATCTGTCTGGTTGTAATCTTGTTCCCCTGTCTTCTGCTCTCCCGTCACAATCTCGTCCGTTCCATTCTTTCCTGACGCTGTTTCTCTTGTCACCTTTCTTCCTGTCATCGTCCCTCCCGACTTCTCTTCTGTCACATGTACTCTCACTTCCTTTCTTCCCGTCATCTTTCCTCCCATTGCATTTCCTTCTCTCCTCTCCCGTCTCTTTTTCCCTCCTACCTCTTTCTCTACGGTCACTTTCTCTCCTGCCACCTTCACACCTGTCACATTTCCTGCCGTCGATCCTCCACTTTCTTCCCCTCCGATCACCTTCCCTCCTCTCAGTCTCCTTTCCTCGGTCTTGTTGCCACTACTCTGCTCCTTCAGTTTCACAGTATTCCCAACTTTATCCCTGTCGTCTCTCTCCATTCCATCTGTCTCCTTGCTGATTCTCATCTCCATCCCCTTCACAATATCTACCAACCTAGCTACCTCTTTCTCCAGACATTTCACCTTCCAACACCCCACGCACTGAAAGGTGAATCCCTCTTCCTTGGTTTCTGTCCATGACTTCGTACAGCCGGATAAGGCAAAATCTACCCAACTGTGGCAGTCGTCGCACACCAAGTGTCTCTTTGCCTTGACTTGCCGCTTGCAAGGCGCCATATCAGAATTTATTTAATAATAATAATCTAATTAGCTATTTAAAATAGTTTTGTCAACTGTGTTTACACTATTCACTGTCTATGTAGTCTTTAAGAAGACTGTTTTCTGTGCACAAATGTTACACTTTACGTAAGATTGCGTACGCTAGACTGCCTTATTTATTTAGGTTATACAGCGCCCTAGCGAATAAGAGAGACACTAGCTACATAAACTTAGTTCGCCCGATTATCGCAAATGCTTAATTTTAACAACAAAGCTACCTTATCAAAATGTCTAGCAGGTACTGACTTACACAGATATTATCTTATGTAGGTAGTTTATGGTTGTTACTTTATCACCTATATATTCTACCACATAACGAGGTTTGTTAAATCTTGTTTACAAACTTATCGTAGCCGTAAGCTAACGTACCCTATTATCACTCACTAGACTAAAGTGTCCTAAAATACTTTATCTAACTAACTTTAAGCACAACTGCTACTCAATATATGTTTACTGCTACTTTATGAATGATATTAAGGCAAGAATAATACTTATCAATCAGTAATTCCACTTGCTTATGAACTTTGATACACCACCAATTTCAACGATCTATCTCCGCCAAATATAGCTCACCCTTCTGGCAAGTAGTGGCAAGAAGACCGAGGAAAGGAGACTGAGAGGAGGGAAGGTGATCGGAGGGGAAGAAATTGGAGGAACGACGGCAGGAAATGTGACAGGCGTGAAAGTGACAGAGGAGAAAGAGGTGGGAGGGAAAAAGAGACGGGAGAGGAGAGAAGGAAATGCAATGGGAGGAAAGATGACGGGAAGAAAGGAAGTGAGAGTAAATGTGACATAAGAGAAGTTGGGAGGGTCGATGATACGAGGAAAGGTGACAAGAGAAACAGCGTCAGGAAAAAATGGAACGGTCGGGATTGTGACAGGAGAGAGTAGAAGACAGCGGAACAAGACTACAACCAGATAGATGGAAACCGGAGAAGGAGCTACTCTGAGGCAGTGATTGAGTGGGCATTGAGAAAAGAGAGGGTGTTTATGGGCGACTCTATTCTGAGAAAGACGGATAAGACACTAAGCGAAGGGGAGGACGTCGTTGTTTGTTTACCGGGGACTAGGATAGAACATGTGACTGAAAGGGTAGAGAAGGTATTGGGGCATGGCAAGGGAGGGTCTATACTAGTACACGTAGGGACAAATAATGCTGACATGGAAGGAACAACTGGAATAGTACAGAAGTACAGACAGTTAGTGAGGAAGTTAAAGTTAAAGACAAGATTCGAACAGACTATCCTCTCAGGAATATTGCCAGTAATGGGAGGAAGGGGGTCAACATATAGAAACTGCAAGAGGATGGCGATCAACACACTAGTTGAGCAGATTTGTAAAGAAGAAGGGGTCAGATTCATAGATTTATGGGGATACTTTGTTGGGAGGGAAGATATGTACATGAGAGATGGCCTCCATCTAAGTGGACAGGGGGCAGCAGTTTTCTCAGAGAACTTGCTGCAATCTGTTGACAATGGGACAGGCTGCATCTATTTAAACTAGATTCGCAGGTATAAGGATATTGAGAGGAGATCAGATAGAAGTGTTTAAAATATTGAATGGTTATGAAAATATTGATAGAATTTTTTTTTCTCAGTTAAGAAAGATAGAAGGACCTGAAGTTACATTAGTAAAGGAGCAGTGTAGATTAGATAGTTCTCATTTTCACAAAGGACTTTAAATGAATGGAACATATTATCTCCTGATTGTGTTATTGCTAGTAGCGTGAATATGTTTAAAAATAAAATCGACACCTACCTTAAAAGGGCGGGATACACGTAGATAAAGAGTATTGGACTCTCGATAAGCGAAAAGTCTTCCTTGTCCACCAGCCATCTAGATTTAATTTTCTGGATGGCAATCTTGCTAAATCTTGTTAAATCTAGCAACATCCTCGTTGGGTTATGTGAATCTATACAATGTTGTTTACTCCCGAACCTACCAATTAGGTATTATCGCTGACTAAATGACTTGTATCTATTGCGTGATACGGTATATTATTTTGTGATCGTAAATATTTGGGTAATATCTTTCGTTCTCACCTAAACGTGTTAGTAATTGTCTATTTTCATTGGTGAAAGTTCTGAGATGTCTAAACTGTTGTCTTATTTACCTCGTAGGTACACACTGATATATATATATATATATGTATATATATATATTTACACGCATCTAGACGTCAACATGTCGTCTACAATCAACTTATATACATGCACTAAAGCTAAAGAACACGTTATGGAAGTAGCAGGGGTGTCCACCACAAAGGCTATCAAAATACTGAATCTCAGGAAGAAGGATAACGTAGACATAGCTGACTTAGAAACAGTCACGGGCGCTAATACAACCTTTTGGGATAACTTGCTAGAAACAAGACGGATCAGCATGGCGAAACCCCAGACAGGAGGAGCTACTTCGCTAAATTCTAGTAGCAATGAGGTAGATATGTTAAAAGATAATAATAATAATTTATTTTTCTTAAGCGCCACATCCAATATTGTTCACAACGCTTTACAACAATATACAAATGTATGTTAAAAATAATGTGTGTTAAAAATAATGCATAACAATAGTTCTTATATCATAGATAAAATGAACTAATAATAATAATTAAGACAATAAATATAGTAGAAATAGAAAAGAATGTGATATAAAATATCATAAAATAGTTAAGAGCATATTATTATTATTTTAATAAATAAACTAAAATTAATGTAAACATCAATAAATTAGGCTAAAATGTATATGAAAAGTAAATAAATAGATAAATAACTAATAAATAAACGTTAAACATAATAAAGATAAACTGGAAAGGGTGGAAGCACAATATCTAGCGCATATTGATGAGAGGGATTGTGGGATTAAAGAATACGAACGAGAGAGATCAAACAGGGTCAGGTTTGTTAATGCAGATAATGAATTCATGAGGGTGAGGGAAGTAAAGAGAAGACAACTGGAAGAAAGAATGAGACGGGAGATGGACGAATGGGATCATATAATGAATAGACGCAGGTCACAGGAGATAGGTGGTGAAATGAGATGGGAAATGTACGAGAGTGAGGACATGGTGTATAAGAGTCCTCCCAAATCAATGGGTCATCCTTTTGATAGCAAACTTCTCCTTGATGCGCATCCCAAGGATGGTATATACAGCTCCGGTCCCTCGCAGTTGTTAGGACAAGGAGAACGCAGGAGAGATATCCCACTACATTCATACATCCACCAGCAACACAAATCCAGTTAGTGAGACACATGAACTGGTTCACAACTACACTCCAGTCGGCGTGAACCAGTGAGAGGACTAGACACCACCACAAATAAAGATAACGTGTGTGTCATATCGCAACACACATGACACATCTCATGACCACCACGCACATGATACATCCCATAGCCGCCACACAATACTCCACGAAAAGGGGAAGGAAGAAGAAAGACTACAAAGGAGTAAAATTGCAGAGGCAAAAATACTCTGACGATGACTTGTCCACGATATCTTCTTCATCGGATTTTTGTGATATCAACTCAGCCTCATCTGGGAATCTTAAACGACATCGTCGACGAAACAGCCAAGGACCCAAATTACCAAAATTTTCAGGAAACTTTGTAGAATGGGAAACATTTCTTTACCTGCTTAACGCTACCGCTAAGCACTATCATTGGGGTAGTCATCGGAAACTACAGAGGCTAAAGGAATGCCTGCGTGACAAAGCCATTGATTATGTACGAACACGCTCCCGCAAGGATCAGAATGATGACCGTAGGCTTATGAAATGTCTGAACAATAGATTTGAAACGAAGGAACACCCAAGCGTGGTGCAACGGAATCTCCACGATGTCAAACAGGAAGTCAACGAATCTCTGGAAGATTTTGCAGATCGGGTCCAACATGCCGTTTCGTTGGGTACGAAGGAGCAGGAGACAAAGCCATAGACAAATGGGCCAAAGAGCTATTCCTCAAAGGTGTTAAGGAGAAGGGGGTAGCGTTAGCAGTCAGTGAGAGACTGCCAAGGTCAATTAGGATAGCCCTAACAACGATGAAAACTAGTATCGGCAATCAGAAGGCTGTCCTTGGTAGAACACTGTCAGTATCAGCGAGACAGGCTGCACATGAGGAAGATGTATTGGTACGCGCCACGTATGCTTCACCTCGGGCTGTCAGTCGCCGTGCAACAACACCGTCGGAGAATGGTAAGTGTCAGGAACCAGTCGGTTCCGGCAACATGACAAACAAAGAGGAAAGCAACATTGAGGAAATATTGAGAAGGCTAATCCAAGTGGACCAACGTCTAGACCGAGAGCGACGGACGACACCCACTAACAGGCAACCTCAATTCAGGAGATACAGTCGATCACCAAGCAGATACCAATCACAAGGTTGTGGGCAGTCACGATCTTTCACTGGCAGGTGTTACGACTGCGTGGAAACAGAACATCTGAGTCGCAGTTGTCCTAGAAACAGGAATAGGTCCCCATCAAACGCTTCTATGTTGTCTATGCCACTAAGAGAATAAAGACTAGACGGCCTGAGTCTATCCCCGGGGAAACATGCCCTGACTCATAACAAAGACATGAACCTTATAGATAAACAAGTCACGTTATCCGCTACGCAATTGTTGGCGTGTGCCACTGAGATATCAGGTCAGTCTGAGGATCTATCGTCAAATATGCTCCCAAATCAGGATATTGATGTACATAGCGAAGCGGCCGGGTAGTAAAACACACATGGAAACCGGTCAATCAATTATGCTTCTCATTTCGTTCCATCAAATTCAAGAAAGTATGTAGACAATCAGTCTGTAGACAATGCAATGTCAGAGCCGGCTGTCAACAGAAGTAACTGATTGTTTATTGGACATTGCTAAACACGTGCTAGAGAAAGACGACTGCTGGAAAACAACTCCACTGAAGACGTGAAGGAGGAAGAGGAGGCGGTGTGTAGTCTTGAGGTCAACAAGATCGTGCTGGAGTCAGATGCGCCATACTCTCCACCACCATGAACAACTGGCCCAAACCACCCATGTCACCGTAGCAGAGAGGGTGGCTTCGTTGAACGGGTTAACCACTTATATGGTGGTGGAAGAGAGCCGTTTAATTGCGTGCCAATTCTACGGCCTCGATGCACGTCTCTTGCATACTATCGATTAACATTGAAATGGGCAACGGACACCACGCGCATACACGCACGCACAAACACAATCTAGTAGCCTAGGACGCGTGTCTGTGTCCGGGTTCTAGGACATAAATATTTTCGTGTATATATACTCACGTAGTATATGATGCCTGAGGCACTTGTCCGTGCCCGGGACGTACTCTCGTAGTACATGATGCCTGAGGCACTTGTCCGTGCCCGGAACAAACTCTCGTAGTACATGATGCCTGAGATACTTGTCGGTGCCCGGAACGTACTCTCGTAGTACATGATGCATGACACACCTGTCGGTTTAGGGTCTACATATAATTTGTGTATATAGTTTTGTGTATTGATTCTTATAATCATTGGGAGTGAAGTTTCATTTTTATTAAGTTCGTTTTGTTTTATTATACAATTGTTAAGATAGTGGTGGTTGGGTTTAATTAAATGTATTTATAATGAAATATATAAATATGATGCCGGTGTTCGGGTTTACTGGCTCTTCACCTTGTGTCGATATAGCACATGAATATTAAAACAATTAGTATTACTCCTTATTGTTCATACATACGTGGATAAAACAATTAGTATTACTCCTTATTGTTCATACATACGTGGATAAAACAATTAGTATTACTCCTTATTGTTCATACATACGTGGGCAAACGTAACATGTTATAAAGTCACTGTGGTATATAAACAAACAGTCGCTGCTTGCGGCTCTTCTCCCGGTAACATTGAGATAAGTTTGACGCGCTGAAGTATCGCTGTAGCACTTTCCACGATACGGCGACCTCCCGGATGCTTTCGCAGATGACGTCAGGTTCGTAGAGCGTGGACAGATGAATATTTGCTGCAACATAGTTCAGTGTCTTCCATGGTACGGCCACATTTTCGAGTGTCTTCGCAGCTGACGTGTGAGATTCGCACATCGTGGTGACACCGACTGGTTGTCGATGTTAGAGTTTGCATGGAGCCGACGACTACTGGAGTTTGGTTGCTCTCTATCACCAGAGTTTGCACTGTACCGGCGAGTACTGACGATTGGTTGGTCTCTGTCGTGAGAGGGCGCTGCACCTGCGAGGTTTGCCGTAAACGATACCCCGTTCTGGGGCAACTCCACCGAACTGTGGATGCTCTGAGGTTGTCCCAGTCCGCTTGTACGGGCACACAAACAAGCGAAGTTGCCGACTACATAACTACTGGGACCATCGACGCTGTTTGTGATTGAGTATATGTAAGTCCGTGTACCGGCGTGCGTCGACTGGACATGTTGTTCCAGTTGGTTCGGGTGAGACGAGGTACTCGCAGTGGTCGCACGACAGATGTCTGTCCTCATTACTGGCCGCCCTCGATAGCTCACCGGGACTCACGAACGAAGCGTCGTCGACCATAGCCGGATGGTGACCGTTTCCTGTCAAGGACAATGCAGCGTCGACATTGGACGAACCGCGGTCAGCGAGGTGATATAGGGCCATCATATCAACGATATCGAGAGCATTAACGTCACATCCGGCGTCGAGCATCTGTCTCACAACGCGGTCATTGTGGTCGGCGGCTGCTGAGACGAAGGCTTTAGTTGATGCTGTTGTTTCTCGTGCAGTGGCTGACCTACAAGCAGAGACTCGACAATCGTTAAACGATACCACATTTGTCATGTCTAGGTCGGAATCACTGAAGGTGGAAGCCGCCGACGATGAAACTGCACTGTGTTCTGGCAGTAGCTGGACGCTGTAGTCCCGACTCACCAACGCAATCACATCCGTCGTGTCCGTGGGCTTGTATGACGTTGGCCGGTGTCTCCCACGGGTTGTTGTCATCGGAACTACAAACAGAGACTCGACAATCGTTAATTGACGTCACAGTAGTCATGTATCGATCGGAGGCGCTGAATCTGAAATCAGATGATGTAGCCGTAGCTGCACGACTTTCATGCAGTAGCTGGATGCTGTAGGCCTAGTCGTAATGGCAATTTCACTCGTCCTGTCCGTATATTGGTACTGCATTTGCAGTGGCGATGCTGGGCGGTGTCTCCCATAGTTTGGCGTCATCGGAGCTACACACAGAGGCTAAGCAGATAGATGATGCCACATTGATCACAGTTTGTGACCGCCAGGGGGACGACTCAAGCTCTGTGTCAACAGGAGCCGACATCTGCAATGTACAGGTGTAGCCAGCCTCAGACGCCGAGCTGTCGTCTTCACCACTGTCTGTCTGCTGCATATAGGTTTTGTGACCTCCTACTACTGCCATGTCGACATTTGTCTGTGCTCGCTGGTTTGGCCCGGGATCACTCTTAGCGGATCTCGCCGGAGAATGTCTCCGTACAACCTGTAGGGATCGGGAGGAACTTCTCTTACAGCGAGAACGTTTTCGTGATGATCTGCAAAGCAGGCGATTTGAACATTCACACAAGTAATGTCCAATCCCACCACAACTATAGCATGTAGTTGTAGCCATGTTCCTCGTTGCACAATCCCGTGATTTATGGTCCTGGCCAGCACACGTGAAACAATACATGGTCACAGACTGTGTTGCCTTTGTTCTTCATGCTCGCATTATATAATGTAGTCTGTGATGCTTGGATTTTAACAACAGTTGCCACAGCATTGTTTCCATTGCTGGGTGGTTGTGGCAGTGAGCAAATGTCAACCTTGTCACCGAGACCCGGATGATAGTGCTCCCCGTCAGTATCTCGACGAGCAATGTCGCCAAAACCGTTGTCGTGAGTTTTTCCTGAGTCATGCTGTGTGGTTACACTGTGTCTACTATTGTCAATGTATTCACCTTATTTTGTCATGCTGTTAATCCCCAACACTAATCATAGTGGCTAGTATATTGAATCGTGGGTCTGATCTGTCATTCACATTGTTGGTTCTACCCGGGAGCCACTCAGTGTTCATGTTACTGTCCGACATGTCTGAAGAATTGTTTAAAGTAAGTGTCGGCCAAATGCTCAAATGTTCTACTTCCCATCTTTACACAATTGATTCGAGCACTGTAACAAATACACTGTATGTGCATTCGGAAATAAAGAATTCAATTGTAGATTCCGGCAATTAATTGAACTGAAAATGTTGGAAGAAGTAACAATCAGTAAAACAAGTCACAATCATCAAAAGCTGGGACAATAAGTTATACACCGCAAGTAGCCCTTACACACACACACAAACACACACACACGCACACATGCACACACACACACACACACACAACCACACACACACACACACACACAAACACACACACAACCACACACACACACGCACACACACAACCACACACACACACACAAACACACACACACACAACCACACACACAAACACAAACAAACGCACACAACCACACACACACACACAAACAAACACACATACACACACACGCACACACACACACACACGCACGCACACACAGACTCACACACACACTCACACACAGACACACACCCACACACACACACGCGCGCGCACGCACGTACACACACACAAACCATTTACAGAATCACGGCGAACACCTAGTCTATGTGGAAATGTTTATAAATGCTAGCCAACTAATGCGTTGTAAACTGTATTCAGCACAAATAATCTGCAAACTGCCAAATCACATGATATATACATTCACACACGTACCCATTTGGCATGTTCACTGCTGAGCTCGACTCCACTGGGCTTTTGCTTACATACATCCGTATTCCCATGCAGACATTCAGAAATGTACACATGCATACTTATCTATAACTAAATATGTAAATATAATATGGTAATTGGGCTGCACTTTGCTCAGTTCGTAAGGTGAAAGAGTCCCAGTAATGGTACATAATGGCAATCCCATTTATTTAATAAAACATTTGAAAATGTGTGTACAGTGTGTATTAAACATACCCCAATTATATTACATGATCACACTTTCACATGCATTTTATAATTACTAGAATTTTAATTATTTGAAAATAAAAGTATGGTATGCGTTAAATATACATGAATTAATGTGGTGTATGTGCATTGCCTATGACACAGGCGGGTTACGGGAGCAGTAAGTAAGTAAGTAAGTATGCATGTATACATTTCAAAATGTCTGTATTGGCATACGGATGTAAGCAAAAGCCCAGTGGAGTCGAGCTCGGCAGTGAACGTGCCAAATGGGTACGTGAGTGAACGAATATATCATAATTCTTGCAGGAGTATATTCAGTATGCATTATGTTATACATCTACAAGAACACATTTATTATGTTTTGCTAAAATGTGTTAACTAACTTTAAACAAATCTCAATTATTTTAGCACCAAATATGTGTTTTGGCAGTCTGTAAATTATTTGTGAATACAACTTTCGATCACTTACATTAAGACAGGTGTACATCGTTGTAAAGTCAGTTAGCTGTAACCAATGTCTCGTGATGTGCGAATGTCAGCGTTCCGCCGCGTTCGACGAGATATCAGGACGAAAGTCGCACGACGTTCGGCGAACGAATTCACGTAGTCGAAAGCAGGCGATTCGGGCGATAAAGTAGACGGTAGATTTGCCTTGTCGATCCCACGCGAAACACCAGGCAACAACACGGAAACGATGTCACGACATCGACGATGTCGAGAGGGTCTGTCACGGAGTCCGTGTTATGTCAGATAAGCTATAGCCCGGCGGAATGGCTATGCCTCGTTGACAGTCGTTAGCAGACGAAACGGCTGTGGCTTCACATTCGAAGATCACGTCAAACGGAGTCGCAGACGATTATCGCTCAGTCTTCTTCAAAACGTGAGAAATACAGGGACTCACATCAAGTCAGTACTATTCAAATCGTAGAAGTATTTACTTCAGGCGTTGGGCGGATACACATTTCGGCCCAATTCCTGGAGACGAGAGTTTTCTGTGCAACACTTTCTTCTGCTCAATGTTCGTCTGGCCTCGAATGGCCGTTCTCTCCCTATATAGCCCGATGGCCGGAAGCCAGTCTGACCGACCACGACACTTGACACAAACCAAAGTCGTCCTAGAAATCGGCTCCCGAAACCTTTCACACTTCAAACTAATTCATTCAACTCGCTGAGTTTAAAATAGATTTTAGTAGTAAGGGAGGTCGATCGAGCCCGGGTCATGACCCGAGGTCAAAGGCTTTTTCGCTTTTTATAAGTAGAATTCCTACGTTTTTTAACAGTATGTTGTTGTCTTTGGAATGTGTAAAAAAAAGTGATTGATGGGTTCCACGGAAGAAAGAGTGTGTCGACATCTAGTGACTAATCAGGTACTAATTAGGTAATTAAGTAATTAGCTCACTAGAGGCAGCACTAGCAATAACTAAAAATACTAATGACGTGGTGGTTATGTAATGGTTATGCGGAGTCACGTGCGCTTAATCAAAAATAGTAATTAGACATCTAGTGACTAATTAGGTAATTAATTAGGAACTAATTAGCAACAACTGAGTAGCGCATTCACTAGAGGGCAGCACTAGCAATAACTAAAAATAGTAATTAGACATCTAGTGACTAATTAGGTAATTAATTAGGTACTAATTAGCAACAAGTGAGTAGAGCATACACTAGAGGGCAGCGTTAGCAATAACTAAAAATAGTAATTAGACATCTAGTGACTAATTAGGTAATTAATTAGGTACTAATTAGCTCACTGGAGGGCAGCACTATAGTAATTAGACATCTAGTGACTAATTAGGTAGTGACGTCACTAATTAGACCACCCAGAAGTGTTCACGGACGTGTGCTGACATCTAGTGAGTACTAATTAATTAGTCACTAATTAGCAACTAATTAGTTAATAGTTTATTAACTGGAGGGCAGCACTATTGATTATTGATTATTGATTGATTATCGATTATGATCGATTGTTGATTGATTATCGATTATTGATTGATTATTGATTATTGATTGATCATCTAGCGTATGGTTATGTGCGTGGTTATGACGTATGCGTGGTTAAATGTGTGGTTATGAGGTATGCGTGGTTATATGTGTGGTTATGAGGTAGTGACGTTTGCAATGAAATAAATACACTGTATTGCGAATATTTGTATTTATTGTAGGTTCCTGTGCAAGCTATATGAAGTTTACAACTTCAGCTTACTAGTAATGCCACCAAAACAATGTACTTATGTGTAAGGTTATATAGTGGTTACGTGTGAGGTGATGTAGTCAGTAGCGTCCAAAAACAGCCTACTGATTAAAAAAACGGTTGATTGACAGGTCCACGGAAGAGAGTGTGCCGACATCTAGTGACTAATTAGGTAATTAATTAGGTATCAATGAGCAACAAGTGAGTAGTGCATTCACTGGAGGGCAGCACTAGCATTAAGTAAAAATAGTAATTACCAACTAATTAGTACCAATTAGGTATACGGCGCTATGTGTGAAGTAGGAAAGCGTCATATGTAGTGAAATAGGGTATGCGTGCACTTAGATTACATTACTCGGCTGCTGCTGTGGTGGCTGGCGGCGCGAGAGATCAGCGAGGTTACCGGGTGGCCTAGTTAGGCTGGCTGGCGGTGGTATTCGCTGTCAGAATAAGCTGGTCGTATGCAAGGATGTTGTTGGCGCTTTGTGCAGCTGCGAAGAATTTGTTTGAGCGTTAATCGGGCGCAGTGCAGTTTAATGATAAAGTTGGCTGGTTCTGAGCGGAGCATTTTTATGACGCTGGATTATTAGTGTGTGGAAACAGTTCTGCGCGGCGCATTTAATAACGCTGCTGGATTATTGTGTAGCGGTGTTAACAGCTGTTACTTGTATTTGGAATAAGCTGTGCAAGGATTGAACATAAGAAAGGAAACGGTGATATAATATATATTTTATTGTTGGTTGTTCCTTCGCCACTGTGCTGGGACGGGCCCGAAGCCGTGTCGTTCATGTGCATCACTAGTGACGATGAAGCTGTGGCATAAAGTGCCGATTATTTTGCCTGTGGCATAAAGCCTTACATGTATGTAGTATGCTTGCGATGATGCTTAATAAAACGTACGGAAAAAAAACCCGCCTCTTTCGGCCTCTGCGCCATCCCAGTGCAAACAAACAAACAAACTGACGGTGCCAATAACGGTAGTCGACATCAACAGTGCTGCCACCTGACGACGGGCGGAAAAACGGTAAGACAGCCTCTGCGCCATTCCAGTGCAAACAAACAAACATACGAAAACTGCGCATGAGAGAAAAACAAACCACTGTAGAGTGAAACGTAGCGCCAAAACAATCCGCTGCCATCCAGAGAGCGAGCGGCGGTAGCATGACCGTACGAAAATCCCAGTGAGTCCCAGTTTAATGGCGGCTTCTCTGCGCCATCCCAATACATACAAACAAACAAACCGCTGCTAACGGTAGTTGACATCGACAGCGCTGCCACCTGACGGCCTCTGCGCCATCCCAGTGCAAACAAACAAACCGCTGCCACCTAACGGTAGTCGACAATAATCAATAACCGATAATGAATCAAGTGTGGTTATGAGGTAGTGGCGTTTGCAATGAAATAAATACAGTGTATTGCGAATATTTGTATTTATTGTAGGTTCCTGTGCAAGCTATATGAAGTTTACAACTTAGCTTAATAACAATGCCACTAAAAGAATGTACTTATGTGTAAGGTTATATAGTGGTTACGTGTGAGGTGATGTAGTCAGTAGCGTCCGAAATAAAGTACACAGTGGCGCTAGCGTCGCGTAAACAATCGCGCAGGGCTCTCATACCAGATGTGGTAGTGTAGTGCTTAGTGCTCTCGTACAAGAGGTGGTCGTGTAGTGTTTTGAGCAGTGAACTCTCATACCAGAAGCGAGAGTGTAGTGGTTAGAGCAGTGGGCTCTGTTACCAGAGGTGGTAGTGTAGTGGTTAGAGCAGTGAATTCTCATACCAGAGGTGGAAGTGTAGAGCTTAAGGCAGTAAATTCTCGAACAAGAGGTGGTAGTGTAGTGGTTAGAACAGTGGGCTCTTATACTAGAGGTGATAGTGTAGTGGTTAGAGCTCTCATACAGAGGTGGTAGTTTAGCGGTTAGGGCAGAAGACTCTCATACAGATGTGGTCGTGTAGTGTTTGAGCAGTGCACTCTGATACCAGATGTGGTAATGTAGTGGTTAGAGAAGCGGACTCTTATTTGAAGAGCTGATAGTGTAGTGGCTACTGAACCTTTTTTATTTTACACACAAAAAAAAGATAAAAAAAGTGACCCCTTAGATAGGTAGGTAGGTAGGGATAGTCCTTATGTTAGGTAGGTTATTTATACGAGTATCGGCGCCGTAATGACGCCGTCGTCGAGCACGCGACGTTTGGCGTAGAAGTAGCTCAACGCCACGCGCTCCTGAATGTACGTCAGCACATAGCACATAATAGTGGTTAAGACATAAGTATCACGTACCTTCCTGCGTTTTTGGGCCTAAACCACGCCTAACAACCTCCCATCCAGCACTGTTCTCCCACGGTCACCTTGCATGTCCGCTGCTCTAACCACTACACTACCACCTCTTTTTGAGAGTGCACTGCTCTAACCACTACACTACCACCACTGTATGAGAGTCTTCTGCCCTAACCGCTAAACTACCACCTCTGTATGAGAGCACTAACCACTACACTATCACCTCTGGTATAAGAAGCCACTGCTCTAACCACTACACTACCACCTCTTGTACGAGAGTCCACTGCCCTAAGCACTACACTACCACCTCTGATATGAGAATTCACTGCTCTAACCACTACACTACCACCTCTGGTAAGAGAGTCCACTGCTCTAACCACTACACTCCCGTCTCTGGTATGAGAGTTCACTGCTCAAACACTACACGACCACCTCAGTATGAGAGCACTAACCACTACACTACCACCTCTGGTATAAGACGCCACTGCTCTAACCACTACACCACCACCTCTTGTACGAAAGTCCACTGCCCACTGCCCACTGCTCTAACCACTACACTACCACCTCTTGTACGAGAGTCCACTGCCCTAAGCACTACACTACCGCCTCTGGTATGAGAGTTCACTGCTCTAACCACTACAATACCACCTCTGGTAAGAGAGTCCACTGCTCTAACCACTACACTCCCGCCTCTGGTATGAGAGTTCACTGCTCAAACACTACACGACCACCTCAGTATTAGCAGTATACTTTGCAGGTTAGTGGGCAGTACACATTGCAGGTTAATGGGCAGTATACCTTGCGTCCACTGCTCAAACACTACACGACCACCATTGTATGAGAGTCCACTGCCCTAGCCACTACACTACCACCTCTGGTACGAGAGTCTTCTGCCCTAACCGCTAAACTACCACCTCTGTATAAGAGCACTAACCACTACCCTATCACCTCTACTATAAGAGCCCACTGTTCTAACCACTACACTTCCACCTCTTGTTCGATAATTTACTGCCCTAAGCTCTACACTACCACCTCTGGTATGAGAATTCACTGCTCTAACCACTACACTACCACCTCTGGTAACAGAGCCCACTGCTCTAACCACTGCACTCCCGCCTCTGGTATGAGAGTTCACTGCTCAAAACACTACACGACCACCTCTTGTACGACAGCACTAAGCACTACACTACCACATCTGGTATGAGAGCCCTGCGCGATTGTTTACGCGACCCTAGCGCCACTGTATACTTTATTTCGGACGCTACTGACTACATCACCTCACACGTAACCACTATATAAGCTTACACATAAGTACATTCTTTTAGTGGCATTGTTATTAAGCTGAAGTTGTAAACTTCATATAGCTTGCACAGGAACCTACAATAAATACAAATATTCGCAATACAGTGTATTTATTTCATTGCAAACGTCACTACTTCATAAGCACACATATAACCACGCATACGTCATAGCCACGCACATAACCATACGCTATATATAGTCATCGATTATTGATTATATTATAGTCACTAGAGAGTCCACTGCCCTAAGCACTACACTACCACATCTGGTATGAGAGCCCTAACAACTACACTACCACCTCTGGTAAGAGAGCCCACTGCTCTAACACTACACTCCCTCCTCTGGTATCAGAGTCCGCTGTGGGGGTGGGGGCCCCTGAACCACGCCTAACAACCTCCCATCCAGCACCGTTCTCCCACGGTCACCTTGCATACCTTGCGGGTTAGTTAGCAGTATGCCTTGCAGGTTAGTGGGCAGTACACATTGCAGGTTAATGGGCAGTATACCTTGCGTCCACTGCTCAAACACTACACGACCACCACTGTATGAGAGTCCACTGCCCTAGCCACTACACTACCACCTCTGGTACGAGAGTCTTCTGCCCTAACCGCTAAACTACCACCTCTGTATAAGAGCACTAACCACTACCCTATCACCTCCGGTATAAGAGGCCACTGCTCTAACCACAACACTACCACCTCTTGTACGATAGTCCACTGCCCTAAGCACTACACTACCACCTACTTGTCCACTGCCCTAGCCACTACACTACCACCTCTGGTACGAGAGTCTCCTGCCCTAACCGCTAAACTACCACCTCAGTATGAGAGTACTAACCACTACACTATCACCTCTGGTATGAGAAGCCACTGCTCTAACCACTACACTACCACCTCTTGTACGAGAGTCCACTGCCCTAAGCACTACACTACCACCTCTGGTATGAGAATTCACTGCTCTAACCACTACACTACCACCTCTGGTAAGAGAGCCCACTGCTCTAACCACTACACTCCCGCCTCTGGTATGAGAGTTCACTGCTCGAACACTACACGACCACCTCAGTATTAGCAGTATACCTTGCAGGTTAGTGGGCAGTACACATTGCAGGTAAGTGGGCAGTATATCTTGCGTCCACTGCTCAAACACTACACGACCACCACTGTATGATAGTCCACTGCCCTAGCCAGTACACTACCACCTCTTCAAATGAGAGTCCGCTGCTCTAACCACTACACTACCACCTCTATTTGAGAGTGCACTGCTCTAACCACTACACTACCACCTCTGATACGAGAGTCTTCTGCCCTAATCACTAGAGAGTCCACTGCTCTAGCCACTACACTATCACCTCTTCAAATAAGAGTCCGCTTCTCTAACCACTACATTACCACATCTGGTATCAGAGTGCACTGCTCAAACACTACACGACCACATCTGTATGAGAGTCTTCTGCCCTAACCGCTAAACTACCACCTCTGTATGAGAGCTCTAACCACTACACTATCACCTCTAGTATAAGAGCCCACTGTTCTAACCACTACACTACCACCTCTTGTTCGAGAATTTACTGCCCTAAGCTCTACACTTCCACCTCTGGTATGAGAATTCACTGCTCTAACCACGACACTACCACCTCTGGTAACAGAGCCCACTGCTCTAACCACTACACTCCCGCCTCTGGTATGAGAGTTCACTGCTCAAAACACTACACGACCACCTCTTGTACGAGAGCACTAAGCACTACACTACCACATCTGGTATGAGAGCCCTGCGCGATTGTTTACGCGACGCTAGCGCCACTGTGTACTTTATTTCGGACGCTACTGACTACATCACCTCACACGTAACCACTATATAACCTTACACATAAGTACATTCTTTTAGTGGCATTGTTATTAAGCTGAAGTTGTAAACTTCATATAGCTTGCACAGGAACCTACAATAAATACAAATATTCGCAATACATTGTATTTATTTCATTGCAAACGCCACTACCTCATAACCACACTTGATTCATTATCGATTATTGATTATTGTCGACTACCGTCAGGTGGCAGCGGTTTGTTTGTTTGCACTTGGATGGCGCAGAGGCCGTCAGGTGGCAGCGCTGTCGATGTCGACTACCGTTAGCAGCGGTTTGTTTGTTTGTTTGCACTGGGATGGCGCAGAGAAGCCGCCATTAAACTGGGACTCACTGGGATTTTCGTACGGTCATGCTACCGCCGCTCGCTTTCTGGATGGCAGCGGATTGTTTTGGCGCTACGTCTCACTCTACAGTGGTTTGTTTTTCTCTCATGCGCAGTTTTTCGTATGTTTGTTTGTTTGCACTGGAATGGCGCAGAGGCTGTCTTACCGTTTTTCCGCCCGTCGTCAGGTGGCAGCGCTGTTGATGTCGACTACCGTTATTGGCACCGTCAGTTTGTTTGTTTGTTTGTTTGTTTGTTTGCACTGGGATGGCGCAGAGGCCGAAAGAGGCGGGTTTTTTTTTGTTCGTACGTTTTATTAAGCATCATCGCAAGCATACTACATACATGTAAGGCTTTATGCCACAGGCAAAATAATCGGCACTTTATGCCACAGCTTCATCGTCACTAGTGATGCACATGAACGACACGGCTTCGGGCCCGTCCCAGCACAGTGGCGAAGGAACAACCAACAATAAAATATATATTATCTCACCGTTTCCTTTCTTATGTTCAATCCTTGCACAGCTTATTCCAAATACAAGTAACAGCTGTTACCACCGCTACACAATAATCCAGCAGCGTTATTAAATGCGCCGCGCAGAACTGTTTCCACACACTAATAATCCAGCGTCATAAAAATGCTCCGCTCAGAACCAGCCAACTTTATCATTAAACTGCACTGCGCCCGATTAACGCTCAAACAAATTCTTCGCAGCTGCACAAAGCGCCAACAACATCCTTGCATACGACCAGCTTATTCTGACAGCGAATACCACCGCCAGCCAGCCTAACTAGGCCACCCGGTAACCTCGCTGATCTCTCGCGCCGCCAGCCACCACAGCAGCAGCCGAGTAATGTAATCTAAGTGCACGCGTGTAATGTAATCTAAGTGCACGCGTACCCTATTTCACTACATATGACGCTTTCCTACTTCACACATAGCGCCGTATACCTAATTGGTACTAATTAGTTGGTAATTACTATTTTTACTTATTGCTAGTGCTGCCCTCCAGTGAATGCACTACTCACTTGTTGCTAATTAATTACCTAATTAGTCACTAGATGTCGGCACACTCTCTTCCGTGGACCTGTCAATCAACCGTTTTTTTATCAGTAGGCTGTTTTTGGACGCTACTGACTACATCACCTCACACGTAACCACTATATAACCTTACACATAAGTACATTGTTTTGGTGGCATTACTAGTAAGCTGAAGTTGTAAACTTCATATAGCTTGCACAGGAACCTACAATAAATACAAGTATTCGCAATACAGTGTATTTATTTCATTGCAAACGTCACTACCTCATAACCACAAATATAACCACGCATAACTCATAACCACATATTTAACCACGCATACGTCATAACCACGCACATAACCATACGCTAGATGATCAATCAATAATCGATAATCAATCAATAATCTATAATCAATCAACAATCGATCATAATCGATAATCAATCAATAATCTATAATCAATAGTGCTGCCCTCCAGTGATTAAACTATTCACTAATTAGTTGCTAATTAGTGACTAATTTATTAGTACTCACTAGATGTCAGCACACGTTCGTGAACACTTCTGGGTGGTCTAATTAGTGACGTCACTACCTAATTAGTCACTAGATGTCTAATTACTATAGTGCTGCCCTCCAGTGAGCTAATTAGTACCTAATTAATTACCTAATTAGTTACTAGATGTCTAATTACTATTTTTAGTTATTGCTAACGCTGCCCTCTAGTGAATGCGCTACTCACTTGTTGCTAATTAGTACCTAATTAATTACCTAATTAGTCACTAGATGTCTAATTATTATTTTTAGTTATTGCTAGTGCTGCCCTCTAGTGAATGCGCTACTCAGTTGTTGCTAATTAGTTCCTAATTAATTACCTAATTAGTCACTAGATGTCTAATTACTATTTTTGCTTAAGCGCACGTGACTCCGCATAACCATTACATAACCACCACGTCATTACTATTTTTAGTTATTGCTAGTGCTGCCTCTAGTGAGCTAATTACTTAATTACCTAATTAGTACCTGATTAGTCACTAGATGTCGACACACTCTTTCTTCCGTGGAACCCATCAATCACTTTTTTTGACACATTCCAAAGACAACAACATACTGCTAAAAAACGTAGGAATTCTACTTATAAAAAGCGAAAAAGCCTTTGATCTCGGGTCATGACCCGGGCTCGATCGACCTCCCTTACTACTGATTTTGCTAGCTAAACGCCTGGCTATATATGTGCACATATAATCTTTAACTTACGTGAATTACTTAAACATTAATATAATTGGATTCCCTGTATCGAGCCGGATACCATAATGTTCATCGTACATTCCAACTCTCACGAATTAATCCATAATTTTAATAAAACACGTACTCCATTGATAAGCTAGGTGTGACCCCCGGTGTTTTTCACACCTACATTTCTGTAAACAACTATTGTAAGTTCATAATATAATCTTCTTATAAACACAACATAAATAGTTTGCAAGGGCCGTCAGGTGGCCAGTCACTTTAAATAAATAATATAATTTATTTAATGTAACACATTAAATATACATGAACATGCTGTTGTGTGCCATTAATTTAAGAGCACATGTGCAATGCATTTGGAAATAAAGCTGATCTGTAACCATTTTCATAACATGAAATACTTAGATTTATACACAATTCCATAATACCCTGAGAACTGCAATTAATACACAATTTCCTGATATTACAAAACCCTCCAATTTATGCATAAATCTTAAGCACTGGCATTTCTGCAACTTAACATTTTATTAAAAGATAGTTATTAATGTCTATGGAAAGTATTCTTTTTTGTTATATTTTAATCCGATTTACGTATAAATGCCTGATTTTCCAAGATCCTCTGATTTATGTATAAATGCCAGATTTTTCGAGAACCTCTGATTTACGTATACATCTCCTGGATTGGCGTTTCTGAAACTTAACATGTATGATTTACATATTTTAGATAAATGCGCTAGTTCGGATCATCTCCTGCAGGATTTGTTATCTCTATTTTTGTAACTGCAGAAAGTCACCACAATGTCTCTGCAGCAAAGTGTGCTGATCAAATGTGTCCTATTTTTAAATGGCCTAAGGCACCAGATTACAATATCCGAGACATGTGACATTGATAAACTATTTGATGATATAATCACTGCACTTCGGGAATCCAGTCTTGAAACTATCAGTACATGCAAAAAAACTTTGTGTCAAGATTATATTGTACCTGGCTAGAACGATTGTGTAAAGGAGGCACACACAGAAGCCAGAAATTCTTATATTCTGTGGCGCAATATGTGAACTGATGCGAAGAACTAGGTTACATTTTAAATATGTGCTCAAACAGTGTCAACAAAGAGAAGACATGGCTCGAGCAGATGCCATGGCTAAATCCATACATACTAAAGATACAGCTTCTTTTTGGAAAAATGTATCCAAAACGTACAAGACAGTTTTACCTAATGCTTATACTGTCAACGGTACTAATAACCCGTCTTCCAAATCCGCCATGTGGAAAACACATTTTTAATCACTGCTAAACAATGTCACTTCAGATGTACATATGCAACATGTAAACTAGCGTATACACAATACTGGGAATGTGAACAATGATATACTCATTATACCTTGCATGGTGCAGAATGCTACAGACAAACGGAAGTCTGGTAAAAGGGTGTGGTAGTAATGGGCTATCTGCATACCTTTTTATACATGCAGATAGATCCATCTTATATTATTGTCCATATTTTACACTGGTGTTATCTCACATGGATATCTGCCTGATGACTTTATGAAAACTATTATTATACCCTTGGTGAATAACTAGTCCGGTGACACTAGTGATGTTAAAAACAACAGACCTATAGCACTGGTCACAATTGCTTCTAAAATCTTTGAAATTGTATTACTTGAACTTATGGAATCTTACCTTGATACAACAAACAATCAGTTTGGATTCAAGAAGGACCATTCTGCTGATCATTGCATTTATGCGTTAAAAAAATGTTACTCAGTATTATACAAGCTACAATAGTCCTGTGTATACATGCTTTTTAGATGCATCAAAAGCATTTGATAGAGCTAACAATTGGACACACTATAGAAAATTGCTTAATCGTGGTGTGTCAATCCTACTCATACGAATTTTGTATACTGGTACAGAACCCAAATGTTTTGTATTAAAGGGGGTTCCACAACCACATACTATTTAATGTATCAAATGGTGTTAGACAATATGGTATTTTAACTCCATATTTATTTAAGATAAATTATATATATGTCGACGATTTCAACATTATGCTTAAAAACTCTGGCGTAGGATGTCACCTACACAACATCAGTACAGACCATATGTTCTATGCAGACGATTTATGTGTTATTGCACCTATTACCAGTGGCCTCTAGGCATTGTTGAATATTTGTGCCATCTTTGGCTTCGACAATGACATTGTATATCATCCTATAAAGTCAGTATGCATGGTTTTCAAACCACATGGTTTTCATCTCAAATGTCCAGATGTTTACTTGCACAGAAACAAACTGGTATATTTTGAAATGACAAAACATTTAGAGGTGATTATCTGCAATAACGTGAAGGATGATGAAGATATGCTAGGGCAACTGCGCAGCTTTTACGCCAGGTTCAACAGCATCATCTGAAAATTCCACAACTGTTCCATCGGTGTTAAACTTCATCTATGCCAATTTACTGTTCCGAACTCTGGGTACATTTCAACAAGGGTATTATTTAAAACTTAAAGTCACATACAACAATAATATGCATAGACGGATCTTAGGATACCGCCGATGGGACAGTGCGAATAATATGTTTGTAAATAATGTTATTGACTCATTTGATGCCCTTTTGCGCAAAAAATGTTGATGGTTTCAGAAAAAAGGGCTCTTAATATTAACAATAATATGATAAAATATATGTGTAGCTGTAGAGACATTTTTAATGGACCCATGTGGTCGTGCTGGTAAAAATGTCTATGTATTGTAAAATAGAAGCTACATCATATATCTTTTTTCATTATTTATTTTTTCCCTTCTATTTGTATTACTTTTTCTCTCTTAACTTATTAGTTTGGTTTACACATTTATATATTTTACTTATTATTTGTTGATGGTGTACCTTTTATTCCTATTTGTATGTATTACTTAATTGTACATGTACTAAGGGTTTTTGTACCTGAAATAAAAAACATTCATTCATTCATTCATGCAATGAAGATTCACAGCGTTAGGGTGGTTTATTATTTATTACGTGGTTTGATTTTCGTGTCTTGGGGGTTATCAACATATTACATATGCAATAAGACAGAGGGGGTAACACTGATTGCGTACGATGTCACACAATTAAGGTAAATTCATATATGGCGGGTTATCCAGTCCTTTGGGTGAATCACCTTGGCAAGCCTGTTCGATCGGATACCATGTAGACATTTTGGGGTAGCTTTCAGTCACGCTGCAATTAAAGCGCGAAGACTATTGGTATATATATATATATATAGATACACCTCTGTCTATAACGATGTACTCATTTATACAGCTGAGTGAACTGGAGCATTGACGAATAAAAAACTTACACAAGGTTCTCTACTGAGAATCCGACGCACTAACACTAAGATACCGCGTCACATGGGGAGGGTTCTAGACCACTGCATACCATATACAAGGATTTTATTTTCATAAATTACCGGATCAAGAAACATGGTTAGAAACAAATACGTGGAGCGTGTGGAGTGTGTAGATGGAGTAGCATCATAATTGAATAAGTAGCAAAAGCATATGTGCCAATATAACGAACGTAAAATTCCCCACCAACTTTAAATTCGTTGATTTGAAGTGCTTCTGCCGTACACGAAACTGGTCTCACCAGCAAACGAATCTTTCTCGTTGCGACGCAGAAACTGCTGAAATTTTTGAACATGCCCAATTTCTGTGCCATGGTCAGCACGAATAAGTCTCGGACGTTCATCGCGAATCTCGATCGCATTTACATAATAGCTGGCTATTACCTATGGGTCACTCTTACCTTTGCAGGCTTCTAACCAAACGATGTTTCGAGAGAAACCATCACCACCGCCGTGTATGCGATGCCGTACAATTGGTCGTATCCGTCTATATGCCACGTGTAGTCCGGTCCCCTGTTGGAGTACTGATGTCGTCGTATGCGTCGGCGTTTTCTAAGTTCAACCCATGCTGGATCAAACATCTTTATAAGCAACCTTATAACTTCTTGGTTGACCACGAACCCGTCCTGAATGCACTTCAAGTGCATCCATTTGTATCCGTGCAGCTTCCAGACTTTGAGAACTCTTGATCAATGTATACGGTGACATTGTGTACGTGGGACTCTTCCTTACGGCGATAAAAGCCCATGACATGCAACAATTTTCTCAGGTGCCTGTCGAATAATCGTATTCCATGACGGGCACCCAAACATGAGGTTATTTTATGATGAGTCAGTTCCAAACCGAAATAAAATTTAATTAATTCTGCGCGAGTGGCCAAGCATCCAGTTCTACGTCCGGAAGCTACTATCACGTGGCAGTTTTTTGTTATATCATGAAACTATTTACCGGCTAAAGAGTTTCTTGTTATATCAAAAAAACAGCTATGAAAGAGTGTATTGTCTTGTTATAGCAAGAAACAAATTATTAAAGAGTTTCTTATTATATAAAAAGCTAGTTACCGACTAAAGAGTTCCTTGTTATAACAAGAAACTAGTTACTAAATAGTTTATTGTTACCACAATAGCGCAGCTATTTATATATCGCCATCATGCTACAGTATATCAAAAAATAAGTTATAATAAGATTCTTATTTATACAAGAAACTAGTTAATGCAGCTACTTAAACATGGCTATCTTGTTATATCAAAAAACAAGTTAGAAAGGAGTTTCTTGTTATAATATTATTCTGTTGAAACAAGAAAACAGTTATTGAAGAGTGTCTTGTTATAAAAAGAAATCGGTTATTAAAGAGTTTCTTGTTATATCAAGAAACTAGTTATCTGTTTTATGATTTGCAACTCCAGACAGGGTAGTCTAGGGGGACCCAAAATCTCCAATTGCACCCCTATTTGAGGCTCACCAAAAACTTACACTGGCGGCAGAACCAAATGTACATTGCGAATGCTGAGCCGACTACGCTGTCGGATCATGACAACGGAAGAAGGAAAGAAGTGCTGTTTAAACATTTTTCGTGGCGACGTTCAAAATTTGGGAACCACCGGTTGATGCGCGCTCACTGGTTGTAGTGCCGACCGTGGCGCCACATGGCGAATCTCACACGATTGACGCTCACTGGATGTTGTATCGACAGTGGCGCCGCCTGACGAATGACACTGCCTGCATGTTCCTTTACTAGTGTCATATTCACAGCAATTTCCATTTAATTGTGCATGTCACGTGAACTGCTTTTAGCCTGTCGAGTAAACTTGGTTCAGACTCTCACTCCTTGTTAGCCTCGATTAAGGTGGCAGCATTCGCTTGGCCCATCACTAGGACCTGGATTATTAAGCTCCAGCCAATGTTACCGGTAGGGGGATTTGTCCCAGATTCGGGTAGAGACGATGATTGGTTCTCAGGCCTATGAAATAACAAATTAAATAAGGATACACTTTTATCAGATAATATTATACTATAACAACTATTAAACATTAAACTTATATTGAAACATGCCACACACAAAATAAACCGACATTAAACTTTTTTGTAGTTAAGTGCATTTTAATGACGTGCATATTCACTAGGTGGCAGTTCTCGTATCTGCATGTCGAAGACTAAGTGTAAGTAGGCATGATAGAAATACCAAACAAGGACACATTTAACTAAAGTGCAATCGATGTTTAGTGCAACGGTCGGACTGCTAAATAATATACATGTAGTCGCCAAAATACAACCAAAACGTGCTGATCTTGGTAGTTAAATTGGTAGCGTGTCGAGCTGCTGATTTAGGGTCCTCAGTTCGAATCCCACAGAGTATTCGAAACTATTGTTTGTGTACATTTAGTTTAAGATTCATTTTATTTTGTATAATACTATTTCGGGCAATATTTCATAATTTCATTTCGTTATCGAAAACATACATAATATATAAACATTCTGGGGGGTAGATGGGCGAACTGGCAGTGAGCAGTCAAAACGCGATTCTGAGCCAGACTATCTTCCTGGCGAAGTCACTCAACCAGGCGCGAATAATAATTATTAATACACGGCAAATCCTGACAATACGTCACATATAACTTCATAAATTGATGACGCTTTAATTCATGAGTGTACCAATGTTGCCATCTAGAAGATTCAGAAGGGCCATTCAGAGCCAGACTATCGTTCTGGTGAAGTCACGCAGCCAGGCGAGAGTCGGTTAAGCGAGACTATGACCGTGTAAGGTGAATTGGTAAATTGATAAATTTCAAATATAATTATATTGAAGTTACAGTTGAACCTTGCAAATCGCGAAAACGTTGTCCTCAACAACACGTGAAACTGCTCACGTGTTCTACGATGTAATGCATGCAATCCGGTTATTCTGAATTTAAACGGACCTGCCGATGTTTTTCCAAAAATGCAGATCGATAACGTAACTGGTTTCGGAAATATATCTATTATGGGTAGAAATGCGTTTATTTATCATTGGACAAAGGAAATGTTCACTTTCATTCTATTTATGCTTGTTCCTTTCTCCGCTTTCTTGAATTGGTCATGCCGCATTGACGGCTATCGTCAATAATAGTCTTACCATCCATCAGCGCAGGTGACCTTAAATGCAGCCACTTTAGAAATCTAAATAGGGGTTTACGTCATGCAATCAAAGCCAAATATTAGCACTGCCCGACGCCGTAATAGGCGGCATTTATTTTTATCGTCATTTCTAAACGTCCATGGTTGCGTCATTGTTAAAAATTAGGCTATGGAGTCGATAGAAATCTAATGCAAACATTGACATGTTAATTGCGTGAGTCGATTAGCATAGTTTATATCTGTACGAATTCTCTATTTAAGTGTTGGCATGACAGCGTAATTTCCTGTTACATCTATAAATATAATAGCATTACTGTATTACGTACACGATATGTTTTTAACTAATAGCGTGACAATTTGCTGTTTCCATAATGTAACGATTTTATGTCGTTGTAGCTATGTCGGTTTTTATAATAATATTATGTTTGACGTTAGTGTTGGCATTATGTTTAGGCTAAAAACGAAACGCAATTTAATTATACAGAGACATTAGTGCTTTTGTGGAATGTATATTATACAGTATCATCGAACTAAGCTTAGCTTCGGGCGATACATTAAAGTGAAAGTAACAGAGTAGGGTGGGGTTAGATGGGCCTTTAAGGACAAATGACGCTTTTATTCCTTTAATACTAATTGGATTGAACGTTTTTAATTAGGTGTGTGCGGATGGGTCTTGTCCAACATATTGTGAAAGGAATTATTTTTAGACACATGGTTATGAAGAATAGCGCCAAAATGCAAAAGTGGGCACCGATGGCCCATCTTACCCCGTATATTGAATGACATATTTGAAGCTGCTATTGCTGCCGCTGCCATTTCGTGAAAAAATAAATTGTATAGCCACTATATATACCTTATGTTATACTGCAGAGAAATAATTCCTCGAAATAATAATAAGCATGCGTGCTCCGAAATAAAAAAAGAGTCGGTGCTCTTTAGTTTTTAAGTTATTATATCAACAAAATAATGTGCTTGAAATACCAGACTACACAGCGAACGTTTTGGAAACATTAACCAAACATTAATAAATAACGAATACCATTTTGGATCTGTCACATTTTGTGAATAATTGAATAAGTGGTTGCGTACGATATAAAATAATTTATATTGTTTTTTAAATTAAGCTCCAGAGTCTGATTCATATTATATCCTTGAAAATATCGTTGTGTGCGTGTGCGCGTGTTATCTGCTGGTAACAATATGAATACAGTCGCGCATGTATTCCATATTAAACATACCCTAAATTATGTTGGACTAGTCGTGTAAACAATCATCCCAATTGATTTAGTAAACCCAGAAAGGAAGCAAGGAAACCACAATAACCATTCCGAAAATAGCAAAATATAATAAGAATAGTTTCGCCGCAACTGGAAAGACAATGCCGCACTTGAACATTATATATTATGTAATGAATGAATGAATATATATATATATATATTTATATATATACATATATATATATGTATATATATATATAAACATACATATATATATATATATATTCATCTGCGCTAGTGTGTATATATATATATATATCCATTCATTCATTCGCGCACGCACACGCACACGCACACGCACACACTGGCGCACACAACCCAAACAGTCAAACGCCCTTTTGAAGGTGGACCGTGCATTAAGGTCTGCACGATGTTTTATTGCATTTTTGTGATCATCTAACCTTCTAGGTCAATAATCCGAATGATGCCACCTTGGCACCCTTGGGCGTTTTTGAGAAACCCATTAATATGCAAATTATGCATCGCCATTAAAATATATACTGTTTTCAGGGTATCTTGTTATGATTACGTCAGTGAACAAATCATGGTATGCAAATTTGTCACACAAATATGCAAATTAGCTCTGACCAATATAACCTCACGCTTTTCGTGTGTATCTCCTCAATAGGCAAGCGGTAGGTACTGCCTAACGCATCAACTTAAATGCCCCCATCCCCGTACGTACAAAACGCTCAAATGGTATATCATTTGAAAGCCTAAGATATCCCCATCACAACGAGGCCTGTCTTAGAACTGCCAAGCGATGTAGTAATCGTGACACCAAGATGAAATAAGGTCACCGTCAAATCGAAAGTATGTTTCGAAATTGTGCGCTTCTGTATTAAAATGACAATGGTTGCATATATATTTTATTTAAAAACAAAATGGGAATGTCATATATTTTGGAAAGCTTATTATCTCCACGTCAAAATGAGATACGTCATGAAGTTTTTATCGGGTATAGTAAGTGTGGAGCTATGGTCAAACAATGTCACCGTGAAATTATGAACATTCGAACTTCTGCAATACCGCAAATGTCATAAAGGTACAACTCTATAACTACTTCATTTCTATGGACATGTTATAAACATTGTGAAAGAACAAGTTCTTCCGTGAAAGAATAATATCTCATTTTGACGGGAAGAAATTGTTCTTTCACGATGTTTATAACATGTCCATAGAAATGAAGTCGATACAGATTTATTGTAATTTAATGACGGTTCGCGGTATTGCAAAAGTTCGGATATTCATAATGTGTGTGAAATCAGTAACGGACGACGAAGGCCACAAATCGAGGACGAGCACCGCGGCCTTCAGACACAGAGACGAGTGCAACGCATTTGCCGCAAAGTGTCCGTAATCGGACCGAGATAATGAGTTGTTAGATGTGAACCTTTTTGCCTCATGCCGTTCGCCTGGGCAGCTCTTTGGCGACGTCTAGACGAGTCATGACTCACTCACCACACCTCGTCTTCCGGCGACAGACGGATTCTGCTTTAATTGTAGCAATATTGTGGTTTTGCAGCGGCAAAAGACCGGCAGCTGCACTGCGTCAAATTCTCCCCAATCCGACGCACCATGGAATATCACCGCAGACGATGTCAGTTTACGGCGGGTTTTAAGATCATGATAGGTGATTTTCGCGTAGAAAGTAGGCCTAAAATATTTCCATAGACCGTCTTGGCTCTCAAGACAAGTGTTTAGCTCCGTTTCCGACGAGGAAGCGGTAGGAAGTTTGTTTCCCGTTAATGATTACGGTTGCCCGTTGCAGTAGCTAATGACAGCTTTAAATGAAGATCGTTTCACGGTCGGCGTCTTGATGATGCCTGTGTATTTTCATGTGGAATTTCGAGAAGACCGTTGTGGTTTCTCCAACAACGGGGCTTGTATTTCAAGTTCGCGTCGTGGGAGACTTTGACATCTTTCAAAGTCCGGTGAACAGGATGTAGGACTGCCAATGAATGCCCGCTACCGAAAAGAGACTTTCAAATGTCAAGGTGCTACAATATGAACAATTACGCTTAGATTACAGTTGAATTTAGGTGAAGGAACTTTTTATGTGAATAAGACATAGTTTCAATTGCAGATGCGAACATTATAATAAGCGTCGGAACCAAGATATAGTGAGAGGGTGTGCCCCAATATCTAGTGAGACCGTTTGCCCCAATATTTAGTGAGAGGGTGTGCCCCAATATTTAGGGAAGGAGGCGCATTTTTGGCTTCAATGGAATGTGGGTGGGCGACTCTCAATGGGTGGTGCAAATGGTTTTAGGGGGCCTGAAGGCGGGACGTTTTCGAGAGCCTCAGAGGTGTACATCGAGCTTGTTGGTGAGCTTAACATTTTATAAAGGCGCCGCGAAAAATCATCAACTTTTTACTATAGAATTATATAGAATGTTTGTAGAATGTTGTAACAAAAATGTATGCGGCGATGAAAAAGTTACAGATTTGTATTGCATTATTGAATATTATATACAGAATTCTGTAGAAATTGAAGTGACAATACAAATTCAATAGAAATTGTAGTAGTATATTCTATCATATTCTATATAATTTGTAATGCCACATCTGTGCTATTACAATTCTACATACATTTGATATAATTCTATTGATTTTGATAGGGATTATACGGCATTTTTGCTAAGGGATATGAATACGTTTAAACACAATTGATAATGAGACAATATAAGTATTACTAAGCCACGTAGATCAACATGCCTGACCCTTCTATAAATCAATCGGTTTCCTGTCCATACGAAATGTGGTGCATGTTGCTTCGGATCGAATGACAACACTTATCCGTTCTGATGCTCTCTGGTCCGCAAACTGCTTTTGTAACATAACGTGCCCGTTTTTGCATTTTGCATTAACATGGTCCACTTTTTCGACGGGTTTTTGTTAAAATTAATAAAACAAAAAACACACGTGTACCGCTCGAGGTATCGCTTTTTCCAAGAGGATTTTCAAAATTAATGTATGAAATTGAACGACGAAACATGATCGGGTTTCACGTGTTGTATCATGTGATGAAGTTTCGAGATGTATTCCCTATAGTCCATCGACCCCTGTGCAACTGCGTCAACATTTTAACAAGAATTCTGGCCTCGTTACATATAACGTTTAAGTAAAATTACACTGATATTTCAAACGGGTCAAAACACCACAGGTAATAATTAATAATGAATTGGACATATGTGTATTGTTTAGAGGAATTGGCCTGAAGGCAATCATGTTGGCCACAGAGAACGGGGCGAATACCAATACGGCTACCGGATATCTAATCCAAAGATAATTCGAATATGAATAATTAATTTAAAATATATTAATTAGCAAACCCAGAAGCGGTGACCATTGCGAATAGTTGTTACTATTGCGACGATATTCCATTAGGCATATTACAGTCGCAATACAATAGCGATATTATCGTAATAGCCGTCTCATATTTACTTTGGTGTCATCGCGTGGCTTTGGAGGCAATTAATTCAAATTGGAGAATCCGCGAATTATGTAATCGCGAACTAGAGCTGTCTAGATATAAAGTAAGCCATGCTGTTTGCTTGTATATTCGTTCATGAACTGATATTTGTGATGCATGCCTCTTACAAAAATATAATCAATATGCAGCTGCGGTGGATTTCTCGTGAACAATGTATGTGTTAAACAGTGCTTGTTATACTAAAATGATTTGAGTGTGTGACTTCCTTATGGTTAACAAAGTTACGTTATTGTATTGTTGAAGAGGAGTGAATTATCAAAACCCTGTAGAGTATGTTGAATTACTATGCATAGGTATATAGACGGAAAATGTAAAATGGAGGACACTGTAACCTTCACTTCTGCAGTATTTGTCTTATGGCCGTTTCAATAATTGCATATACTAGCATGAAATAGCGCTACATACACACGCACGATATACTAACCGTGTAGGACTAAAATTTTAACCACATACATACGCGCGCGCGCACTCTCACGCTCACGCACACAACAACACCACCACCAACAACAACAACACATACACACACACAACAACAACAACAACAACACACACACACACACACACACACACACATTGACTCTCGCGACGAATAAGTGCTGCTCTGCACGACGCTCTCCGTTTGATTATTCGCAGTAAACCAGCGGACGTACAAAATCACAAGGAATAATTTATGGATCTTACGGATTTGTTTGTACCCGACGTACAGGTGCACATAATAACAACAATAATTATTATAATAATTATAACAAAACCTTATTTTGATTCATTCAAATACGGGGCTGCTACGGGTGTGTACAAATTACATTTTAAATGGCATTTAAATATTAATTGAGGCAAAACTTGGTAGTTGTAATTGAAAAAATAATACGTTTTAGAATGTTAAAAACGAGAAAAATGTCCAAATGTGTAAATTATTTTCAGTAAATATTTAAATGACCAGCAGTGCTACTGGTGCCATACTTGTGCCATACAAAACCATTGACATGTTTATTTTATTTGTTCAATTTAATTTTTTAAGTTTATTTATTTACTGACCTAGTACCAACAATCGCGTTGACCTTAGCACCTTATTCAGTGATTCGTCATTTTGGAATCACCACCTCCAAAGTCACGCATTGGCGTCATTCTTACATTATGATTTGGGATTTGTAACTGCTTTTCTTAGGTCTATAATGCCATCCCGATACTATCGCAATACTTATGATACTATCGCAATATTATTTCAATAGTAATACAGCTATCGTAATAACAATACGATCCCAAATACTCACTCCAATTTTTGAGTTCGTCTCTGCGTTATGATATACATTTTTGGACATTTGAAGACGTTGATGTTCCTGCTTCTTTGCAAATCCATTAACGCTTACAGTGTTATCGCATCTTTTGAGATTGACACAGCTGCTTTGCTAGATAATGACATTTATGTCAAGAAATAGCGGGCTTGACATAACAGTTTCTTTCTGTGGAAGACGAGATTGTGTTTTTTGGCCGCCAACGTCGATAATTTCAGCGACGAGTCAGATCAAGAACTCACTCAGATAGCGGTTTAAATGCAAGCGCTTGGGTGCGTTTCTTCCACTTTGCTTCTAGAGATTGTGATTTATTCATTGTACAGAATTAGCGTAGGCACTCATGAAACATGGTGTGTAGGAGATCCTTCGAAACTATATTACCAACATTACTTAAAAGAATTGGAGCACAGAGAGACAGCTGAAAACGGTGGCCCCAGGCTAAATTACTTTACGGAAGACTAGGCATATACATCAAAGGAATGTAACATTAATATTGACATGGATTTTGTTATAGCAGTGATGGATTACATCATCAAAGCGTTATACAGTTATCTGATTAATACAAATATATAACACATATAGGGTGAATATATTAATAATACCCCGGTGTAATGCAAATGTTAGTCTTATGATGTTAGATTAGAATACTGCACACAAGCACACAGAACAGAATGTGATTGGACAAAATTACTGACCACATTATCTCAAGAATAACATACTTATTGTATTACAAAGAAAGGACATCTATGAAATGTTTTCACGTGTCCATGAAAAAGCATATTGGACACGGGGAAGTGCATTTAATGGTATAGGGACTAGAATATCGAAAGCAGGTATCACCCTGCTTAACTCTAATATAGAAGTCCAGCAAAATAAAATTTTTAATCAAACTGACTTGCTCTATTTCATTCAGCTGTATGAGGTGAATACCTGGTTAACATCAGTAGTTAATATTTGTGTACGAATGTTCTTCGCGCGGTAATTTCAGCGTGGCTGAATGCTTCATATAGAAGTCGGGATGGCGTTGGAATAAGCAGGTGTACCATTAGTGAAGTTTAATGCGCTCTGAACAGTGCTATATAAGAGTTTACCTTCACTTTACCTTAACGACGCATTTATACCTGACAAATTAACGTTTGCTGTGAAAGATTCGACGTTTCAGTACCAAATGTCTAAGAAGTGTCCTAGACATAATGTTCCAAAACAGCTAGTAATGAAGCGCAATACGGATAAAAACAAAACAAGACAAAAATGAACAACTCATGTTGACCGGCTTCCAGGAAGCCATTACATCGCACTGCACGTCAAACCCTCGATTCGAACCCTCGGGGCGACAGAAAAGGATTAACGTCGCGAAACATCTGGCATATAAAAGAGGGAGCAAGGAGCAGGAAGCAGGGAGCAGGGAGCAGGGAGCAGGGAGCAGGGAGCAGGGAGCAGACACGAACAACGGGGACACCAAGCCCAAGACAGTATACGACAGCATGGAGTCGACAATGGTTTATGTTTCGCCGGAGAGAGAATACGTTTTGTCAGTCGATCTTGTCATCGTGTTGATCTCATGCCAAGCGATGGTGTAGATCCATGTGTGAACTGAACCGTCGAACGAACACCAGGTGTTTTCGAGCGTTTCGTCCCATCCGCCATCGCACAACCATACGTATTTGACCATTTATTTAATGATTTATTAAAATGGTATACTTTTTATAAATTATTTGTGTCTAAATGAACTTATTAATATATTGTTTACCTATTTCTATCTTTTATTAATATTTTAAACATGTACTTTTATATTTATTTGTATGTATCACATATTTGTATGTATTATGTTTTAATGAACAAATGTATTTGTATTCGTGCTAAACGCCAGTCGTAGGTCTGTGGATGTACGCCACTCCCGTTTTGCTTGAACGAGTGTCAAATATTTTTGTTTTAGAGAGCCTCAAGGGAATGCATTTGGGTGTTTTAGAGCGTCTCTAGGCTGCGCAGTTGGAGGTTTTCCGTAAACCTCAAGATGGTGAGGCGTGGCTGCCAACCATTGGTCAAATCCTGGATCCGCCACCGAAAGCATTATACCGCTGGCATTGACGTCCCGGCCCAGACTGGATGTAGAATCCTCAGACCACGCGCTGTCTGCAAAGCATGCACAGCTTACCTGGACCATATGAAGACATGTCATTGTGCTTACGATATCCAACGATATACATATGACAATACAATAATAAAGACACTTCTACAGTACTGGCATCGTCCAGGAAACTAAGCTCAGCAGAGTATTAAAATTAACGGTTCAGGGATTCTGTAACCGGTTTGCTAAATTATTATAATTCGTAAACAGTTAGATCGGTTCACTAAGGAGGATAAGTTAGGTGTGTCTTAGGTGACGACAACACAGCATTGTATTCGCAATGTACTGCTGACAGGGCCTAGGTCCACATATGTTTTTATATTCTTATATATCGCGGTATATATTAGAATTGCACAAAGCGATTTACATTTCACCTCTAACAGACTTGTACTTTTGACTAACAACTCGACTTTTCTGGAAATTACTCAGCTATCCTGCAGTCATTGCGCGAACCCCAATCGTACGTATCTATATACCCCTGTCTATAGCCCCGTACTCATCTGTGCATCTGCGTGAACTAAAGCAACGTTGCCCAAGCTTCGAAACGACAGCAAGCCGATTGGGATCTGTAAACGTTCAACCTCCCACACTACGCGTTCCAAAGGATTACATAACGACTGAGCAACATCAATTCATGAAACCAATTTAATTATTCACAGTCTAAATGATCTACAACGGTATGTATTAATGCATATAAGTATTGTTTAATTACTTTATTTGGCTCCTCCTTCCATACGTGCATTGGTGATGCTCCGTTCTTTACAAAACATAGCTCTTAGAGGCAAAGCGTATGCTGTCTTTTCATATATGTTACTGTGTTATGTTGGAATATGTTGGATTATGATCCCGAGTATCACGAGTTTGAAATGATGACGTATCCCAGGCATGTGTTACCAACGAGATACCGTGCAGAAAGGTAGCCTGCAGAGGGCTCCATTGTCACATGCGTTCATTGTATTCACCACAAAATGAGACCAACTCCTACTTTCGATGCAAACTGTATTTTGGTTACACAATACCGCAACAGACATTGGGATGTTGTAAAAAATGCATACGCATCTCCAGTACATAGTGTTGCGTATAGCAATGCAGCTATGTTTCCATGGTTATACGTATCCGATAGGTCATAGTACGACGGAAGTAGTTGTTCACTTCAAGACGAGATCTACGCACATAAAATGGCGCTTACAATAACGACTGAACTATTGTTTACGTCATCGCGATGAACGCAAATGCTTTTGCTGCTAACTATAAGATAAAGATAGAAGGTACAGCATGTTTTATTAGCGATTCAGCCGAGTTGGATTCACAGTGTACAGTCGCTAATATAATAAAACACAACACAATGAAACGTCATACATTAGTAATGTAATCTTCTTTTTCGTCATTGAATGTTTATTGCCAGTTATACAGCCCCCATGGTATATGTGTGTGCTAAATTTCATCAGGTTGAAATGTTTTTGCACACAGACAATCCCGTCTTTCTATCAAAGACTTCAGGCCTAAATAACGGAGTGTCTCAGCGTAACTTATACCAGGGAAAATACATTTGGTGCTCTTTTCTGTATCATTTCAATAGTGTCTGACAAGAATTGTTGCAAATTGGTATGCGACACAAGCCATGCATATACCAGTACCGGTCTCACAACACTGACATATACAGTCACCAGGCCATTCTGACTAATTCCAGCTCGTTTTAACTGGTACAACATATATAAACCTTTCCATGCCTTTTTCACAATATTCTCCACCTGTTTATCCGTTGATTTTAATATTCGGTATAGTACTTCGAAAATTGCCATCTTTTGCAAAAGTGGTGATCATCTCTTTTGAGTTCCCTTAATTAGTTTTCACATCATTCTGTTCTGACTACTTAGCGGCAATGGCAACCAATTCATGCACAACACATACCTTTTTATCACAAACGTCGAATAATGTACTGTCGTCTACATACTTATAAAACATAATAGGCGTTTCTAAATCGTTTATGCGGACGAGGAAACATTTAGGTACATACGTGGTTTCATTTGGATGACTAGAATTCATTTCCTATTTTTTTCTTGTTGAGTTCTGTCTAATAGAAATGTTGTCACCCATCTTATAATATACGAGGTTGTGTGGTTCCTCATTGGAAACAAACAGTTACAAAACATTAACAATTAGAATGAGTCTACTTCCAGAGGTCAGGCACGGCCGGACTCTCGTCTGATATTTGACATATTGTCGTGATATTCTTGTCGGCAAAACAATAAATATATTTGACGGTAACACAAGTATTCCATTTCGCGTTTGCTTCGACCTTTGTTTTACTGCTAGGTTTCGTTTGTTAAGTCATGTATAGATCTACATATATAGGCCAGTACTATGCCTAATAAATGTACGTAAATCAATCCTACCACCAAATAGTTTGATGGAACAACGAAGTCTCAACGATATTCCTGGAATGAATTTTGCTTTAAAAACGATCCTAGCAACCAGTGTAGGCTGAGAGTACTAGATACCAGCGATCATAGCTTCGGTAAAAGAACAATGTCGTCGGTTTTTATGTAAGGAAGTTATAAATATATATATATATATATTTATATATATATATATACACGTATATATACATGTATATATACACTGTATATATATATATATATTTATATATATATATATATATACACACACAGTATATATATATATATATACAGTATATATATATATATATATATATATGGTATATATATATATACAGTACACTATATATATACACACACTACATATATATATATATATATATGAGTATATATACATATAGTGTATATATATGTATGTACCATATATATATATATGTATATATATATGCATAGTGTATGTATGTACATACTATATAATATATATATATATATTTATATACTACACACACACATGTATATATATGTGTGAATATGTGTACTGTATATATATATATGTATATATATATACCATATATATATATATATGCTATATATATATATATATATACAATTATGTGTGTATATATATATATATATATATATATATATATATATATATACAGTGTATATATACATATCTCTTTCACTAATAGATATATATATATTTATAACTTCCTTACTCTATATGTATATATATCATATATATATACAATATATATATATATACAGTATATATATATATATATATATATACACTACATATATATACACTATATATATATATATATATATATATATATATATATAATAGTGTGTTTCTGCGCGTGTGCATTTGTGCGTGTGTTGTGTTTGTGCGTGTGCGTGTTTGTGCGTGTGTATACATATAGAAAAGAGCCAATATGTTTAAAAACAGAATTTACGTATGGGCTATATTGAGATTTGGAGGGATTGCGCGAGGAGTGGAAAACGAGCTCGAAAGATAAAGGGGAGTGGAGACAATTGGTGGAGACAGCAGTACAAGAAAAAAAAAGTAGAACTCGAGCACCAGTTTCGAGGCCAGCTTCATCCCAGACAGTCATGGAAAAAAAGAGAACAATTATATTGATTATGGTTGGTCACATGTAAACAACAATCGAAAAGCCAATGTCGCCCATCACGGTCTGGGGCAATGGTCTTTGTAACTATAACCAAATTTTGTTCCTGCGCGTTATAACTGCTGTCGTCGTCGCGTTATCGGAGGTATGGTCGCAGACTAATTTTGAACCATGCCTTCAGCCGAGAGGGCTACTTCGGTCTATTACTAATTGGCAGTGCCTAGCACCGGTGTTTTTAGCGTACGGAGCTGCTGCAAAGGACCAATCCCATATCACAGCTGATTGGAATACTGGAAAAGGCAGTGCAAAATAGCACCTGGTTATCGTCACTATAACGAGAGCGGATTGCGTGATCAGCGTCTCTGTCAACTGTGTAACGGCGCATTTAATGTTTTTATGTATAATACTTGCGCAATACAGGTGTGGACGTTGTGGACTGATTACGTATTCCTTAGTTGACAGTGATTACATTGTGTTTGTTTGTTATTTTTTGCACAATATCTTCCCTTTTTGGAAGTTTTCCCTTCGCAGTCCCAGCACCAAGCATGCCGTGCGTCTCGATCCAGACTTTGAATGTCATTATTACATATATGTTTCTTTTATTTCCTTTTGAGACCATAAGTAGCCGCCCACTTACTTACACGTAAGCCTGTTATGTTTCTCTTTCTCAAATAAAGAGTGTCATACTAAAAGGAAACGACGACATAAATGCGGCCGTGCGTGCATGTGTGTGTGCGTTGGGCTTCCGCGCGCGTTCTCTCTGGGCCGCCCCTACAACTCCATAAACTGATCGTAAAATGTATTCATACCTACTGTTGGCTTTGTTCCCGCTTAATCGAATATTCCTCTGTCTGTCAGACTTAACGGGAACGCAACGCCGGCTGGTGGCATTGCACGCGAACAAACCATTGCGTAAAGGTCACAGAATACTTGCGTTGTTTTTCTCAAATACCGCGACTCGTCAGTCATCATATTGAGCCTACTTGTCGCCAGAAAAAACTCTAAGAAATTTGCAACGTCGACGCATTTGATGACCTTTTTGCTATTTTCAAGAAGTGACATATAGTTGGTGTCTGTTTAAATTCCACATCCATCTGACGTTATTACGGTTTCATTACATTTACTTAAGTAACTAAAGAACATTTATGCAATATTCTGGTCTGCGTCTGGCGTGGTGTGTTTAGAACATCGTGTGAGGTATAGAAAGACGATTTGGGAAGTTAACAGTTTCGACATCCGTGTTTTGCGAAATCGTTTTTGACTGCAAATCCCAAACACCCGCTAATTGCTTTGGTAAATGCTAGTCAATCAGTTATTTAAAATTAACAGTTTCACCACAGACATGCACCGATTCGATTTAATGCATTACTGTAGCTGCATGACATGGCCATCACGTTAATCATTTATAAGTTGTCGTCAGAAAGTCGCAATGCAATGGCTCATTTCAACATTTAGTTGACGGCGAGATTTGATGATGGTTCATGACATTCTGCGGACGTCTGAAACAAATTGTGGTTCATGCAGGCTTTTGCCTGATTCCGTTTAAATTCCCAATCCTGGACAGCATTCACTCACAAGAAGTATTTGTAAATGGCTACTGTTTAGCTAACACACGCACACACACACACACACACACACACACACACACACACACACACACACACACACACACACACACACACACACACACACACACACACACACACACATACACACACACACACAAACAAACACACACACAAACACACAGGGGTTACGTGGCTTCTTAACAACACCTCAAATACGACGGTTGTCACCAAAATGCTTTGAAATTAGACAAATCAAAAAGAGCCGGTTTATGTTCATAGCTGGTGCCGACAGTAGATCTCTGTGGTGGCTTTTGGCAAAGAAGTACATCCCAAATCCGATTGTGCAGCGTGGCTGGAGCAATTTCTTACCACGAGGTCCGCCTTGCGTCTAAACATAACAAACTTAACTAAACAAATATTGAATGAACGCGATTATCGCGAAGACACGAAGTGGCGACGGGAAAAGGTCACTGTAGAAAGAAACACAGCAAGAGTTAATGGAAGAAATCACTGTATGGACAGTTGGCAACACAAACCTGTCACCTGTGTTACAAAATAGTAGTGTTCATAAACATACTTTTTTTCAAAATTATTTAGTATTTTTACTACTTTACCGACCGAACGCGGCAGTTGTTGCCCGCAGCAGCGTCATTTGGATATTCGCCATTTTGATTGAATATCCTCAAACCCACGGGGTGGCGCTACCAGTACATTGTTGTTTAGTATTACAATAGGTATAACAGTATTTCAATAGTACTGCAATAGACATTCAGCTTTCGAAATGCTATCGGAAATAGAGTAACCTGGAACATAACGCCCCGTTTTGGGGTATAACACTCACCCATGTCTAGCTATACGGCTCGAAAATTGGAATTTCGAGATAGTCAGATGGAGCAGCATGTAGTTCTTAACATTCGGTTAAAATATGATCGCAGCAAACGAAATGCATACACTACTTTTTAGTAAACATATTATACTCTACAAATTATAAAACTTTTAACCACAAAAGTGGCGTATTTGGCAGTAGCCATAGTATACTGAAACATAGTATACTGAAACATAGTATACTGAAACAAAGCATCTGATTTACACATTATAAAAAATATAGTATATGTGTGCTGTGAATGTTGCGGATGCGGGTAAAACGTACGGTAGTGAGTAAATGGTAATGCTTTGAATATTGGTCGTATGGGACAAAGAGGTCATTAGGGGCAAAACGCACATGGTCAGACGATTTAAATTAAGGTTCCTGAGAAGATTAAACAAACTGCTATGAATGTGTTTAAGTATACTAATAATACCACCGTTTTGTAACACGAAAAAAGTAACACACATAAATCAATTAGTCTAATTAATAAATAAGTCCCAGTGGTGGGCGTTTTGCCCCACGGGTGGGGTAAAACGCCATTTTAAGACCTCTGCTAAAACGGCTATGACATGTTCTGTCTCATTGGACATTGACAATTTGAAAAGGTGATATCTAGCTATTTCATTTTGACAGGAACACCGAATAATCTCAAACCGGATCAAGAAATCCCTGGAATAGCTGACAACGTGTGTGGGTATCGTCGGTATATTCAATGTCGAATGGCAGGTTGGTGTCAGTGATTGGTTGTGGCGGCAGCTGTGAGCCGACACTCCTCAAAGCCGCCTCGAATTATATTATAAACTACATTGTTCTTGACGCGTGCCTGGTGTTGACAAGAACGACAAACAATAATGACATTTACTGACCGATAGTCGGGATTCAAGTATCAACAAGGACATTACGGTGAGATGTATTGTATTGGGAACGTGTCAAGGATACTGATTATATTGCAATCGGTGTTGGACGAAACACATTCTTCACGTGTTATGCTTTTTTAGCGTGGTTATTAATTTTGATTTATTTTGCGTGCGTGCATGCACGCGCGCCCGCGTGTGTATGTATGTACCTAACATATTAACTTAAATTAATTGTTTATGTAACGTACTCAATTTAACATATTAATTTTATGTATTATTTATCTTATTAATTTAACTTATATTTAGTTGTCTTTTAACACAATTGTTCCTAGTTTTTTCAAAATTTACTTAGTTTTCACTTGTCAGCGCCTTCGATAAGGATTTATTGTTTATATAAGGCGCGTTACAAATGTAGTCCTAACCTATGTTATAATTAAAATAAGTCTTTATAACATTGTGCCACAGTCAAACAGCGGTCAAAGACCCACATTCGTATCTTCCGTCAAATCCACTTCGATGTGAAAAGTCAACTTCGTGTCGGAAGAAGCGAGAGGGCATACAGCAATATTTAATATCGAGATTGTTGTTGGGAAATAATACCACAACATTATTTATAATATGTCAACAGACCAGTACATAATGGTAACTCTTTTGCCAGACAAGACGCTCGATTTGCTGTGCGTACGATATCCGTGTTTACCCCTCAGCCCTGTTCGCTTGCAAGGGGTCAACTTCGTGCTACAGCATGAGCGAGTGCATGACAGCGACATGTAATATCGTGGTTGTTGTCTGGAAATTGTACCTGATAAACCTTCCAGCGGAGCTATGGAAATAACAGAAAGAGAGCCTCCGTTCTCTTTGCGGGTAACCGGAAACTAACGAACTGACAGATCAAAGTTGCGAGCGAGCTAAAAATGTAAACGGAAATCATACTCGTTGCGGAAGTTTCGAATATCAGAATCCGTGTTTCAAGCCTGCTAACAAAGCAACGTCTACGTGTCAAATCATGGCAATGCTGTGTCTGTCGGGGAAGAATTAAGAATGATATTCTTTAAAACGACGCGCTGAGTGATAGTTGAAACACATTTTTGTAACAACTAACAAAGCATCTAATGAAATGTCTCGGTAATAGTTGGCAGTCGTTTATTTACCAAATGTTAAAAAACACACCACTTCGTTACATAAACACTATAACGTGCTCGCAGATACTCATTGTTTGTTGAAATTGGCGAAAGTCGGAGAGAATGTGTAGATCACATTTACTGATAGGCCCTAGTCGTGACAGTGTGTAGAATTGTGAAATAATATTCGTATTGCTATGCTACTGGCATGAGAGTAGACAATTACCATTATTGTGTCAACGACTATTCCATGTTGTTAAGTCAATGACGAAGGTGCCGTTTTCCTGACTTATTTGTCGCGCACGCATGCAGCAATTGTTAAGTTACCTTTTACGTATTACGTGCACATTATGTTTTACATTCCGAACAATTTATATGTCCAGTATGTCGCGGTTTGCTTACGTCACAATCGAATTTTTGCGCGTGACCTCCGTCAAGCTTTGCCTTTCCCAACAATGTAGATAATGGTCATTTACGTGAATTGTATTACTATTTCTGCATGGCATTTCATAAATCAAACATTCCCGCATACAGTTGTCACTTTTGTCATAAAGAAAGTCGTTATTGACCTGAATTTCAACAAAATATACCAAGGAATGTCCGAAACCACCACGTGTTTTCTGGTGGCTTGACGGAGGTTTTGCTAGGCAACAGGTTACGTTATGGATAGGTTAATTAATTTACCCCATAAAAGTTGATAATCATGACATATGAGGGTATTTTGAAAAGATTCTCTGAACGTTTGGCGCTCGATGTTCAACCCGCCTAAGAGGAAAACAGTAATCTACCCTCATACATTCGCAAGCAGATGTACAAGTAAATATAAGAGATCCCGCCTTGAATTTGTATTGCTGTTACCCTCTTTTCCTGCATGAATGATATTGGTAAGACTGTCTCGATATCGGTCCTCGATGTGTGTTTTCTTTCCCCATATTTTTCTTGCAATTTTCTCCGTCAACCGTCTACACTAACCGACTTCACCCCACTCTATCTTTCTCTCTCAATCTATCTCGTTCTCTTTTCCAAAACCGTCCACATTACCCAGTCGCTCCAGCCCATTTTAGCCGCACCAGCTTCTTCTGAAACTGTATTTCACACAAACAGATATAACGTAACACAATTAATTAGATAACACGTGAATGTAGGCTGCTATCGTAAAGACAGGAAGTGGCGTCAGTAAAAGGTCACAGTAGATGGTATACTTGAAACATAGCGCTAATGAAGGGAACAAATGTTTCACGGATTGTGCAATTGCCAGCTGTATCATTACGTCCAAAGTCAAGACTGACATACATCTGATTAGGGTGTGCCACACATACGACAAAACCAAATTGCTGGAATATCAATAAACTATTGATTTAACAATATTTAACAAGATTGCCACCCAGATAATGAATTATAGATGGCAGGATATGAAAGCCTTTTGGCTTATCGAGAGTCCAATCCTTTTCATCTACGTGTATCCCGCCCGTCTAAGGTAGGTGTCGATTTTATTTTTAAACATATCCATGCTAATAGTACCCACACAATCAGCAGATAATCTGTTAAAATCATTTACAGTCCTTTATGAAAATTTGAACATTCTTATATCTAATCTACACTGCCCTTTTACTAATGTAACTTCATGTCCCCTAGACCTTCTATCTTTCTTAACTGCCAAAGAAATATTTCTATGAATATTTTCAAAACTATTCAATATTTTTTTTTAAACTTATATTTGATCTACTCTCATTTTCCTGGTCTCTAGTGTTGTCAAACCACTTTGTTTTAGGCGTATTTCGTAACTAAGATATCTTAGTTTTGGTGTCATTTTAGTCGCTCTCCTCTGCACTCTTTCTAGAATAGCTATGTCTTTCTTGCGACATGGCCTCCACGCTTGAATACAATATTCTAAATGAGGCCAAGCTATTGTTTTGTACAGCGATATTATTGGTTCTTTTTCCTTATACGTATATTTCGCCTAATTAATCTAAGGATTTGATTTCCCTTTGAAGCTGCAATCCCGCACTGCTCTGAAACCTTCATATCAGCACTAATGGCTAACCCTAAGATCATTTATTTTAAAGTAGTACTTATGACAGTACTCCCATTGAATATTGTACATCTTCGTTCCCATGTCCTGTGTGGATGCATTTATATTTCCCAAAATTGAACAACATCTGCCATTTTTAAGACCATTTGATCAACCTGTCAATATCATCTTGTAAATGTTGTCTATCTCCATCACATTTAATCCTTCTGGACACTTTTGTATCATCCGCAAATTTCAACACTTTACTAGTTATATCATCGTCCAAATCGTTGCTATATATATTAAGAATAATAAGGTCCCAGTACTGATCTCTGTGTTACCCCACTCATAGCCGATTTCCAGTTTAAAGTCTCCCCATCAACTACTACCCGTTGTCTTCAGTCAATCAGCCATTTTTCTATCCAGTTAGGTATATCATCCCTGGCACTTTGTCGAAAGCTTTCTGAAAATCTAAGTAGATAATATCTACTTCGTGATGTCTTCCAAAAAACTTATGATTAACAAAAAATCCACCATGTGATCTTTAATTAGCCTTTGTAATAATTTACAATTCACCGATGTTAAACTCACTGGTCTGTAGTTCTCTGACTTGATTCCCGAACCCTTTTTAAATAACGTTATAATGTTTGCTTCTTTCCATTCGTTTCCTACCCCCCTTCCTTGTATATTTCATAATCCAGCATGTGTTTATGTTTCGGAAAACAAGCAAGTTCTTAATATAACCAAAAAAAAACAGTTATTGGACAAGGTAACGTTGATCGCTTGTTTGCAAGGCGCTGGGTCTTCATAGTATAGTAAGCGCTACATCAGACCGGTAACCTTTGAAGGCCTGGCATTTGTAATCACGATGCTTTATAGTTTTCACCGGCAATAATTGACTGTTTCGGCTCTCTTGCATCTGGGTAAGTTTGCGTTGGCAGATATGAAACATGCACCCGTAGGCATATAGGAACTGGCGAAGTCAACAACCGCTTTATCACCCAGACGTACACAGGACGCAAGTGCATGCGTGTTGTGTCATGTCAAGTGAGACGATTTAACATCTCATCCCGTCAACAACACCGTCGTCTGGGCCGATTTATTACGCGCTTAATACCCACACCATGCCGATAAGTCATGATTCGGTCCAATGCAAAACGAGAAATTAGCGCACAGCGAATTGATGCAAATCTGCATTTCCTGCGTCTGAGAGTAATACTTATATCACCAGTTACGTGTGTTTTCGTATTTCGCCTAATATTGCATTAAAGTAGCGACTTGCATAACCACCCAGACGTACAGAAAAAATGTGATGTGATTGTGCTGCAGCGGCTATAGGGTCGTTTTCTGGCTCGCCTCGAGTAAACATCATTGTACGTTTGTCGTTTTACTGCAGACGTTAAACTCCGACGGCGAACGCCCTATTTGCACCTAATAATAACAACATTTAGCTGTCATACATCGACATTATGTTGCAAACATATATCTCAGGTGCCTACGCAACGTATCGATTGCATCAATTAGCGCGGTCACAGCTAAACGCATTCAAGTACTGCACAAGGATTATGTATTTTAGTATTGTATGTTATACAAGTGGCCCCCCTCGAGGCAACTTTACAGCCATATTTACGAATAAACACTTGAGTTTATAAGGTTTTCCAAAATACAGAAGCCAGGATGTATGCGCTGTGAGCGGTCACATCAAGAGAAAACATTAATGAAGTTCGTTGCTTGATCTTACTCTGGCGAACGTCTAACTGCCAGCCCTAAGCCAGATCTCGATATCGTGCGAAATTTCCAATAATTGTCAGTTAATACGTCCAAACAGGTGTTGTTAACATGTACGTGTTTCGTGTAGTACATAATATACATCAACTGTTTTTTTTATAACTTTGGGCGCTAGTTTTGTTTTGTATTTCCTTCCCGTCTATTTAATGACGTTACCGAACAAGTAAGCACTTCCAGCAGAAGGCGTTACTAATTGTACCAATGTGGCCAGACACTGGCGTTTTGGGACAGCCTCTGTTGAACCAAAAATAGTAGCTACTAAATGTCAACGATAACAATACGTGCGATAATCTATAGTTTCTTCCAATGTCAGAGAAAAGAATTACCACAAAAAACTTTACGATTATGCATTTAGGTGGTCGCACATTGTACGCCTGCTTGCAAGATATGATTGTTCGCGTGTGAGGACATATTATCAGTTATGTTTACTGCAAACTATTCCACTTACTCCTTCCGAGTCTCCCGATATGGCGGAAGATCGCGCGCTTTTTGGTAATTTATCATTAATCCTCCTGATTTCGCAATCTCAAAGAAAACTCTCCGGTTTTTATCCTTATTTGATTGAACAATAAATAATTGATTTCCTTGATTTTTTGTTTTGTGTTTGATTTTGTTTATAAATTTATGAATGTATACTATAATGTTAACGAAATATTGATCAAAATAAACTTGATGAAGCCAGAAAATCGTTTCTCTTGCAAATGGTGAGGTTTTCCGCGGGTTGTCCGGATGTAGGATCACATCGTAGCTCGTGTAAAACAACATACGGTAGGTAGCGCCACCAACGAAAAAACATCAGCTACAATTGCTTTAAAAACATCCCGCTATGAAATCCCGTGTGGAGCGAGATCTCCTTTCATTTCCTTCTAGATCTCGGAAGCTCTAACAAACGTGAGATGATTACTTGAAGTCGCAATCCTACATTGCTTTAAAGTATCCAAGTCAGTACAAACGTTTATTCCTAAGATATTTTTGCTTAGAATAATAGCTGCAATATTTTAGTTCCATTCATGCCATGTCTGTGGGCATTTGCATTTCGTAAAATGCATATTTTTTCTCAGACCATTTTTATAATGCGGTTGCATATGGTGCCTATCATAATTATGTAATGTATTCAACGTGTTAGATGTCAGAAAACAAGTGTCAGAGCGCAAACCTGAACTCGCAATTCGGTATCTTCCAGCTAAGCGACCGGCCCGCCAATTCCATGGAGAAAATTCACAAAAGTATCACACTTCTCGCTAAAACCGCTCCACGGCCCAGCCAACGAACCCTGTTGTATGATAGAACGTGACCATTTTTATGTTGTTCTTGATAATATCTTATTTTTGGCGCGTGTCTCGCAGGCCTTATGGAAATCGTCCATGGACTAATGGCGCGGGAACAAAATTCATATTGGGGGGGGGGCTACTGGAGCTTCAGCACCATTGACATTTCTCGCCGCTGCGCCGCTGCAACTTCAGCTTCTCCGCTGCCTCGGCTGTGAACTCATGACATCCGAACACGGGGGGACAGTGCTGTTGAAAATGTTATTTTTTACGTCGCGCCGCTGCTGTCAATTTACCTTCTCCAGCTTCTCTCCGCTGTCTCGGCTGAAATTATGACATCCGAAGATGGGGGGGTGCTTTGGAAACATGTTTGGTCATCTAGTTCAGACTTACTTTTTGTTCCTAGACTCATCATTAACATTATAAATAGGGCGTTTTCTGTTGCTACACCAACTCTTTGGAATATGTTCCTTCTTAGTGTTAGATCAGTTAAAAATGTTACACAATTCACAATTTACCTTTATAACCTTACTATCCACCATAACTCCATCGCGTATACATCCATATGTTAACAAATTAAATACTGCTGATCGATTTTGAGATTGGCCAACCTTTTATATCTTGATGCGCCTCTGAGCTTGGTTTCTAAGGATATAGGCACAATAGAAGTTATCTTATTATTATTTTTATTTTTATTATTATTATATTGAATTTAAAAGTGGATGCATAGCTGTGTATCGTAAAGAGTGTTTAAAACAATGCAAAATAAATACCTGATGAATATGCAAGCACTTTCAAAACGTAGTTATCTTGATTGCCGCTGAGGGAACAGCGTAGCTATAATTAACTTGTCTAAAACGTATTTCGGTACAATTATGAATTGGAATACTATTAAGTTGCTTAGTTTACTTGATAAAGTCTAGATTTAGCCACGTGTTACCAATTACCATCAAAAGCATAAACCCCGAATGACAAGGATCTATTTAGCTTATCACGCGTGTAAAATTGTATTTAATGTGAAGCCCGCCCTTCTTAGGAATGTGTCATTTTTGTTGTTTAAGCATTCGACATAAGATGAGAGTACCAGCTGAATACTTTATATTGTTTGAAAAACATCCAAACACAACGCCCGTCTCGCGCGAGCTCAATTTACGAGCGTTACAACGCGATCTCTTAATTGTCTACGCGCTTTCAACATTCGTTTTTCTATCACCTCCAAGCCTGTGGAACATTCTGCCACGCAACATTCCAGGAGAAAACTGCGACTGTAATTAACACAAACAAGGAATACCTTCAAAGAGAGGTCGTCTTTTGCGTTAGGTAATTATGCGCAGAATGTTTGCTGATTCAGTTGGTCTTCATTCGACTTGTGCGTTGGTGTGAGGGAAGCACGACTTTCAAAGGTATTTATTTATAGGAACGCGTGCCTCAGCAATTAATACCAACTATCAACTGGCAACAGCGGCTGATTAGTATTTGAGTGTTGTGATTTTGACTTGAACATTTTGCGGGTGTAACTTTGAAAATTGCGAACTGTGTTTTGGGCTTATTAAACGCAATTTCGTAGGGAGTATACCTTCAATATGTTTACTCTATTATTAAAAAACATACATAAATACATGGTAATAAATGTGCATGGAAGGGGCGTTTTAAAAGACTGAAACAGACAAGTATGAGAAATGCAGAATACACCTTGTGCTGTGGATGTTGTCTTCGTGTGCTCTTGAGAGAGAATTATAAGGTAATGTGTTGGGAAAATCGATGGATGTTTGCAAGATTGGCCACTGACCTTTGGCGAACAAAGTTATATAATAATTATTATATGTATTTGAAAGTGCACGTGATAATCCAAATCTATTTACGCCTCAATTCATACTACATATGCGATAGGAAATTAACCGTACAATATCAAACATAAAAACATAACGCAACATCACAACATATTTCTAATGTCACAGCGGGAAGTCCCCCCAAATCTGGTCGACACGTCCGATTTATAAATTATCTTTATGCATCTATTGTTTTACAAAAAGGAAACAAGCCTTACGTTTAACGTACCCACACCAACGTAATGTTACGTATACAATTGTATTTATACGGCTTTCGGAAACAGCAGGTGGATTCGTGGTGCAGATAAAAATACAGTTTATTATTTAACTTTTTTTCGGCTTCCGTAAGTTTCTATTAGCTAACATTGTCATTAAAACTAAGTTTAAAAACTTGCAACAAGATATTTTACATAATTTTTTATTTATTTTACGTAATACAGGAGGAACATGATAGTACCGCGTGTGAGATGTTCTATTAATTTGATATTCTACGCAAACGCGCACTGCAGTCGACGGAATCAAAAACAATGGCGTCCAATTCTGAGATGTCGCTACTCTCTCTATACAGGGACTTTATTCAAAACAACACCAATCTCGTATTTGAAAATGCTATTATCTGCTATTATGCCAGCCAAATCATGTAATTAATATAATAAATGAAGTTCTGTAATTCAATGTTACGCTATGTCATGGTAGCAGGTAAGTTGTTACTTATTATTTTACAAAACTGTAAACCTTATTTTTATACAATTTTATTTCAAATTATCAGAAAAATGTAGTCTTCTATAATAAAAAAATAAATATATTAAAAACAATTGATTACACTTAGAAGAATATTTTTGCATTATTATTTTATCATCTCGCTGAAACCATTATATTTACATATTCGGTTAAAAATAAGTAAGTACAATGATCTGGTACCGTTTGGGCGACAAAACACACATGACATATTCTGTAGCCATTGACCTGACAGCCGTTACTTTTGACTTGTATGCCAGCAGTATGTCAGACTAGATGATAACTAGAGCTTACAATATACTTCTACATAATACTAATACGTGGACAAATCCGGCTTTGTTTATTGCTATGTCCTATTATGAAAAATTGAAGGCACGAAATAAGACACCTACCGTATACATTGGAAATACTTCGACCATGTTGAGGCATATATATTCTGATGTTTAACCTAAAATATTCATTTGTAAATTGTGTATATAATTTAACTGTTGGCCAAAAAGGAAGCATCAACCAATGGGTAGGGAAGGTGAAATTTTCTAGACAAAACATTTGAAAAAGAATCTGGTTTTCAGCCATTCAATTATAATTTCAGTTGTGTACCCAAGTTTATGCCGAAAGTGGTGTCCAAGCCCCCTGGATCCACGTAAGGATCCGCCCCGGTCCCTTGTTGTATACCACATTTCAATTGCAAAACATATTTTAATATTAAGTGAACAAGCACGTGACAAGTAAGCGAAAAGTTGCTTATTAATACTTATAAGATATCCAGTAGCCATTCAGTGTAATCGATTGTTCTATTTTTATGTTTTTGTATGCGACTCGACGGTTATTCTGGGAGCTATGCCGCGTCGCCTATTGAATTGCATTGTGCAACAGCTTGGAATTCCGTGACCAAAACCACTGAGCGCTTCCAAGTGCACAATGGCGCCACCCAGTGCCGATAATCTCTTTAGGAGATACACCTTTCGTACGACACAAATATCATATTTTGAATAAAACTACATCAATATATATAGGGCCTACATGATATACTAAAGCTAAACTTAGCAACATCAACAATTATGGAAATGTTATTACAAAGAGAAAAAATGACAACAACCCGCAGTCTTCCCTAATATGCTAGCTCGATTAAAGTTAAATTATTATTTATTAGTTTTGCGCATGTTGTAGAGTTTTATTATATAAATGCAAAGGTAATTGTTGTTTCACACTGCACCTATTTGCTTCGTGTTGTTAAGATAACAGTATGACAACATTTACAATTAATGGATTTCGTGACTGTCCTAATCAGTATCTGTCAAAATTTAACAATACAATACAATACAATAACTTTATTGTCTGTTGGGTTACAGAAAATTTCCTTTAGGCTTGTTCATATAAAATCTTACATATTTATGTATACAAGGTTAAGATAAGTACTAAGTGCGAGCGAGCGAGATTATCACATACTATTCATATCACATAGGATATAGTGATAGATCATATGCACATAGATAAGTAAACCACAATAAATAAGTAAATAAGTAAACAAGTAAACCACACGTAAACCACAGGAGGAGAATGTCTAGCATGCAGATAGTACTATAAACAATTAGGCTAATACATGGGGCCAGATTAAGTACATTATAAAAATTGGTAAACATTATAAACTGGTAAGCATACTATCACAGATTGTAATTATTCAATTAAACACATATATATTGCAATAGATTATTATGAAGTCGTAGTCATGCCTAAGATTGCTAAGATTAATTTACACATGCACTCTTTTATCGTGAGCATTCAGTCCTTAAGTTAAATAATAATCAAAATAAAAAGAAGAGTGGCGTTACAATGACTAGACATCTGGCGCCGGCATTACAAGTTAAAAACAAAAACAAACTGTGGAGCCACGACATATACACTGCAGGAGACTAAGGCACAAACGCTAAATAATATAATCTGGATGAACGTACGTATACGTAGGGCCCTGGTTAACTGTTCGTAAAAATAGTCTGTCTACGTATATACATCCCCTTGCTAACATATAAGGGGTCAGCACACTGTCAGTTTTCCCATTGGCGACCATGTTAATGTTTTGTGTGATTATAAGAAAACGTGACATATAAAGTTTCTTAAACTTCTCACCTGCTGTTATTATCATCTCATTGATATGCTGGTCTAGTTTAGTCAAAATATAATATTTCTAGCTCTTGCAAAATGCCTGTATGTATGACACCCGTCAATATTTACAAATGGATGCAGGCAGTAATCCGGCTAAAGTGTCAACTAGCCAAATTGTTGCCAGATACCCTTCCGCTTAGTAAAATCAGCTCAAAAGACACCATTTTACTGTCAACAGCTTCTACAATCACATCTACAAATCTGACTACTCAAATGCACTTATGTCAGAGCAAGTGAATATTGTAAAAAGTCATTTCTCAAAAATATACTGCAATCTTTTTCGTCTGTAACCAAGCAGGAAGTCTAACAGTGTCCTAACCCCAAATTAGGCATGGTAATTTTGGAGAAAAGTGTTGAAAACAACATATTTTATAGGTACCAATGTTACAAGCACTCTGCAATTTTAATTTTTATAATCCCTCCAGGTGTTTGTGTTTTATGCACATTTCAAAGGTGCCACCAAACTTGGCAAGGCACCAGAAAAATCAGCACTTCGCTGTTGGACAATTTGTAATCCAGCACAATGTTCTCAGGTGACACTATGAACTCCTGATACAGTTTTCCAGAAAGTCCAATATGTGTTTTATAAGAAAATTCAATACAGCCAGTTGTTACGTTACATTCATATTTGTATTTATTTTGTTACCTTGTGCCCTATTTACAAAGGTAAACATCAACAAAAAGTCACCTTAGGGTGTGAATTCCTCAAAGGCCAGACGTCTCGAGCAGTTCAATTACATAATGTTACACAGCCTAATTAGCAGATATTCAGAAAACAATGCCACTTGCTTGACTGGCCGGAAGATCCAGACAGTAGACAGATCTGATAACAGGCTCCGGCTATGGCTGACTCCAGCTAATCTCTGTCCTCAGACTTCATTAGGGTCAATTACAACATATTCACGTGTGTTTAGTCAGCTGAAGTAAACAAAAAACGATTGATGAATCACCCTGCTGCAATGTTATTGGTTGATTTTCATACGTATTTTCAAATTGAGGCTTAACTACTGGCATACGCCCCCCACCCCCCTTATAAGACATGTGTTCCGTCGCTGTGATTTGGACTTGCAGACTGGTGAGAAGTCTGTAAGATCCAAAAACGGTTTGTTCCATTCAACTGCAGTTTTGTCATACACGTATTTTCAGTAATTATTTCAAGATAGTTGAAGTAAAATGCGTCCTCCGTGATTGTGCAGTGACTATTGCGTGCTTCCGTTGCCCTGCTCTCTAATTGGGGTCAGCACACTGTCAGTTTTCCCATTGGCGACCATGTTAATGTTTTGTGTGATTATAAGAAAACGTGACATATAAAGTTTCTTAAACTTCTTACCTGCTGTTATTATCATCTCATTGACATGCTGGTCGAGTTTGGTCAAAATCTAATATCTCTAGCTCTTGCAAAATGCCTGTATGTATGACACCCGTCAATATTTACAAATGGATGCAGGCAGTAATCCGGCTAAAGTGTCAACTAGCCAAATTGCTGCCAGATACCCTTCCGCTTAGTAAAATCAGCTAAAAAGACACCATTTTACTGTCAACAGCTTCTACAATCACATCTACAAATCTGACTACTCAAATGCACTTATGTTAGAGCAAGTGAATATTGTAAAAAGTCATTTCTCAAAAATATACTGCACTCTTTTTCGTCTGTAACCAAGCAGGAAGTCTAACAGTGTCCTAACCCCATAACAAGCCCTGACATCTCTCCGCGAAAAACTGTACTTCCGGACATGCGCATTAAGGGTCGGTGCGGCAGTATTTTCAGCGGCAGGATTTTTGGCTACATCGCCATCTAGGGGGCTATGTTGTAGTTAACGATGCGCTCCTGTCGAAACTGAGCAATATAAATATTGTAAAAACTTCGGATTCCCTCCATCGCTGGTATACTTTCATTAAAAAAATCAAACCAGGACTGCTTGCAAGACATATTAAATAATTATAGTTATGCGCACTCAAACTTTATTGACCGTTACTAACAGGCTTTTCACCCAAGACGCCTACGAAACCCCAGAGACGCCGTGTGGAGGAGATTCTCATTTTATCTGCACTACTCAAGCGTCTTGCTACCTTGCACCATCCTGATAGCTTCAGCTTTAAATAAATTATAAGATAAACACCCGAGCCTGATTAAAAGGATTTATAAAGGTGACATGTATTAAATAACCAAAGCAACTATAAAATAAGCATATAAAAACAAACTATTAACATAAATAAATTTCTTTTAGCCAAAAGAAACGGAAAGGCAGCATTAATAAGTCACATGGAAAGACACCTTCAGTGGAAAAGGAACCAGCAAACAAAGAACAAACAATCTGCGTGATATACAAGACATCATCTGGGAACATGTACTGAATGGTTCATGTAGAGGTTTGATATACAAGACATCATCTGGGAACATGTACTGAATGGTTCATGTAGAGGTTTGATATACAAGACATCATCTGGGAACATGTACTGAATGGTTCATGTAGAGGTTTGATATGCAAGACATCATCTGGGAACATGTACTGAATGGTTCATGTAGAGGTTTGATATACAAGACATCATCTGGGAACATGTACTGAATGGTTCATGTAGAGGTTTGATATACAAGACATCATCTGGGAACATGTACTGAATGGTTCATGTAGAGGTTTGATATACAAGACATCATCTGGGAACATGTACTGAATGGTTCATGTAGAGGTTTGATATACAAGACATCATCTGGGAACATGTACTGAATGGTTCATGTAGAGGTTTGATATACAAGACATCATCTGGGAACATGTACTGAATGGTTCATGTAGAGGTTTGATATACCAACACTGTGCTGGCATGTCAGATGAGGTCTATGACTACGTTGGGGAAGGGACTATATGTGTATGCATCAACAGGGAAAAGTGAAAAAGGAGCAATCATTGCAATAGTTCAATCTTGAAATAGAACAGAAATGTACTGCATTCCTAAATAAATTCTAAACACTCACCGGATCGAGGAATTAGAAACAAAACTAGAAGCAAAAGCAGACAAGGTATCAGTAGACCAGCTAGCTGTGACAACAGGGAGCTTTGGTGACAAAATCAATAGTGTGGGTACTAACATTTCTTAGCTAAACAAAAAGATTGACATGGTCAGGGACGAATCCATTGAAAAAGTAAACGAACAAGACATTTTTTGATAAGGGGACTACTAGATAAAGATGAAAAGGGACAGAGACCTTGCCAACGAACTCTTATAGGACATATGATGTCCACCTGCAGAAATCACCGTCAGGCTAGGTATGAAAGAACAAAACGAAACAAGAGTGACACCACTCAGAGTCATCCTGCAAAACCAAGAAACAAAAGGTGGGATAATAAATAAATCATCAATGGTCAGACAAGTTCAAACAGTTTCATACAACCCCAAAACAATTTTCATTGAACCAGATCAAACCAAACTAGAACGCGAAGCGGACATTGCCTTACAGGCAAAACTCAAATAAACTAGGTCAAGAAACCCAAACGGAATGTACAAAGTATGAGGAGGAAGGATTGTAAACGCCACTCCAAACCAACCCGAGTAAACGATAAACCACTTCAAACACCAGCACACTCATAAAATGTGTACATAGCACTATTCTTAAAAATGGCCAGGAAACTACCATTAACAATATACTTTTTAATGCACATTGTCTAAGAAACAATTCAGACAATTAAATGTTCTTATATATGAAGAAAAATCCGGATATCATCGCAATTACAGAAATATGGTTATATTCTGATATTGCAGATGCAGAATTTACACAAAATAATTACACATGCTTTAGAAAAGACAGAACATTAATTTGTTATTCACCAGGGACATAGACCACTGAAGACAGGGGAGGTGTGTTACTCCTGATAACAGGTAATCTAAATTCAACACCATTCTTACCTGGAGATACGGATTGAGAAATATTATGAGACTATATCCCCACACCCAAATTTACAGTGGCAAGTTGGGGTTTGATATAGGCCAGAGGAAGACCAGGCAGACATATTAGGAACAATAAACAACTCAATAGGTACAACAGATCATTCAAACTGTATACTTCTCGGTGACTTTAATTTCAGAAAAAATAACAGGTCGAAAGGAGAATGTACTAATAACCTTGAGGAGACTTTTATTGATACACTAAAATGACAATATTTTGGCACAAATGGTGGTCTTTAGCTGCATCGATAAACTGGAAGTGGAAGAAAGTTTTACTCAGAGTGATCACAAAACTATCAAGATACTATTAAGATGCCGAGTCACGCGTATAACTGGACAACGCAGGAGAGTGTTCTTATACTCCAAAGCCAATATGGATTGGGAAAAAGAGTATAACAATAAATAGATGGCTGAAATGAAAACATTTCAAGCACTACTACATGCAACTATTGGAAAAGTATATTCCATCTTGACTGGTAAAATAGGGATCAAGACTAAAGCCTCCATGGATAAGATACAAATCTGTGCTAAAGGCAAAGAAAGAGAAACGTGCTAAATAAGTAGCAGCAAACAAAAGTGGGCTTACAGCTGATTATATAATATAGGACTTAGAAAAAAAGAAAAGTTGCAGACTGTCACAAAGGAAGCAAAACTACATTACGAAGAAAAGCTTGTAGATCAATTACCATTTGTAGTAACTTAAAATCAAGCAGACACATAAAATATTACATAAAAAGGCTAAACAACGGACAGTATTAATTAAAATATGTTTTGAAAGCAGATATAAAAAAATTATAAAAACATTATACTACTCTATGATTAGACCAGTTCTGGAATATGTGCCCCCAGCCTTGAATCCCTATTATACAAAAATCAAAGAATTAGAAAAAAAAAGAGCGCTGAAAACCAGCAGCTTACCAGCTGAATCTGTTTCTTTAGAACAGAGGCGACGCGAGTCAGACCTATGTGAAGTTCATAAATATCTTAGTGGCCTCAACAGAAATATACCAGACAATTGTTTTCGTCCATCAGCAGGAAATCTGAGACGCCATAGACTTAAATTATAAAAGACTTACTCTCGCACCGATGTACGGAAACACTTCTTCACTAATCGCACCACGGATACTTGAATAGGCTTACAGAAGAAGTAACATCAGCTGCTTCATTGAATATTTTAAAGAAGAAATTGATGTCTCTGGCCACCGGCTAAAAGAGACTACACGACCAAGTGTACAGAGTACGTAAGTATAGCAAGTACACAATTTTGAGCAAATTGTTGTGGGCCATTGCTGCAGTAATTACGCGTAGAACATGTATTTTTCATTGTACACCAGTTTGCGGTGTAGAGGAAGGCAGTGTTAATTGAGCCATTTTTCAGTATTTTTAATATCTACAGCATATACACAATAATTTACACACTAACAAGTTAGCAAATATTAATCACAATCACCAACAATTCGCTAAACTTCAAAAAACGTACTTTTTTCTCTTATTTTCGAACTATTGTAACAATTATCACATGATGTATGTCAACCATGGTCTACTAACATGTTCTATCACTAGTTGGAACCAAACCAAAACAAAATTGTTGCTGCTGTAGTTTTCTGTGAAACATGGGTGGCTCAGCTAACCCAGTGGCTCAATTTCCCTACATTGTATACTCTTTAAAACGACGCTTGTTGGTGCTATGGTAAACAAAAAAACGAAGCCTGACCTGTACACACGCAAACGCATGCGAACACGAACATGAACACTAGCACAAACGTACACAGAAGGATGTCCAGTTGTAACAACGACAAGACGACATGTTTGGGGGTAATTAGTTGCAATGATTTAAAGAACAACGAAGATTTACCTCTTGGAATTAACTCCAATGAACAACACGAATGACATCACTTGTCAGTTGTCCAATCACGGAATATTTCCGCGGGATCCCCGGTATCTCCAATGGTGACACCTTACGGAGTTTCGACATACTAGAAATCTAGACATTCATGTAACATGACGGCCAAACGATAACTGGGTTTGGAAGACATGTGAAACTCGGAGAAAAAAACAAAGAAAAAGGTAGCTGAACTAATATGTCTTTTGCGCTCAATTTTACTATTATAGTATGTGCCCACATTAAATAAGAATTGTGGTGTAGCTGATATTGAACTTGTGGTTTATGACGGTGGTGAGAGTAAAAACCTTGCAGGCTGATGGCATTACGTCACTAGTCGGCTCTTGTATCGAATCCGAACCCTTTTGAAGCCCAAACAGCGACCCTGTTTGCGCCAATCTGCGCCGCTGCGGCCGTGCGTTACCGCACAGCGCGGTAAAATGAGCGATGTAGCAGCGTATGTTAATACAGACCTATTTACGCCTCAAATGGGCGTAAGACGCAATATTCTGAAAGGTAAATATGCCCAGGATAATGTTGAATGATGGAACTATCTCACTGAGGTATCAAAGCCCATTCTATGTATATTCAACTAATGTTCTATGCCGGGTTTTTTTAAAGCAAAATAACGGATGTGATTCGTAAGATATCTTTGTGCTAAATATATGTAATACATATTCCAACAAAGCTGTGCAAACAAACTTTTGGGAAAGTTGATTTGAGTGAAGTACTTACGAATATAAACACCGAAGTTCACATATCATAAAAGACGCCTATTACCCAAAACCGTGTAAACTAACGGGTTATCAATACCTTGGGCTAGAGAATGATATTTTTGCACAAGAATTAGATACTAACTATACTAACCAACTTATACTCTTTTATAAAAAGACACAATTTGAGAAACGTCCTTGCGATTAATAGAAACATACTTTTGTGGCATTCCAGAAATGACTGTTTAATTAATTGCAACAAATAAAATAAAATTTTTGGAACATAAACCACCAATTTACCTTAATATTGTGATATTATAGGCCTAATCATTTAAAGGTGATGATAAAAGAGTCTTCAGATGATACCACTGAATGCTTCCCAGAGAAGTCGAGATGGTGTTCGACTGAACAGGTCTGCCAGGGTATAAAGGGCAAAGCGCTTAGCGCAGTCCTTAGGACTGGATACTGTGCTATATAACTTACCTTTTACTTTTTACTGACTCTGTCAGTGTGCCTAGAGTTAAGGCAAGAGAACATCACCACATCCAACTACCAGTGGTCAAATGGAAACCACACCTCAACACGATGTAACAATCATGATTACTGACTTTTATCAATCATGATTACTACATTTACAAGTAGTGCTTTTGTCTTATATATTCTCCTCAAATTCAAGAGTAAAGGTTAAAACGTACCTCTGAATGTACCATTATTAAGCTAGTTGTAAAAAAATATCCGGGGAAGCATGCCCCCCTTTCTCCTTATCAACGCTTAGCGCCTGCGACGTAGCCCACCCCTACCACCTCGCCCATTATTTTACCCAGGAGAAACACTGCTATCTTAGCATTGACAATTATATGATAACATGTATGTGTAATTGTACATATATTGTTATTAAGCCCATGTGGACTTGCTGGTTGAAATCATTATATATTGTAAAATGATTACTTTATATCTTATTTTTACATATTTATTTAATTATTTCTTATACATTTTATAACTTAATTATCTCTTAATTAACTTACTAATATGTGTGTCTTGCCCGTTTATATATTTTAAAATATATTTTAAAAATACATATATTTTATGTTTATTTGCATGTATCACATATGCGTATACAATGTGGGTTACCTGAAATAAATGTATTCGTGATGTAATTATGTTATCATTTTTACTGTATAGTGAGCTATTCTGCGAAGATGGTGTCACGGTTTTTCAAGGTTTTTTCAGACACAATCGATATGTCCAATCGTCTATATAGCAACTAATTACAGGGCTACACAACAGATATTGGTACGAAAATGTTTGGAAATGTTAGATGAATGTTTGTAGTAAATAAATATGTCAATCGAATAGACGTTCTTAACAGAAAAACACAAGATATGCTAACATATATGAACATTTCATTTCATTATTATGTACACAAGTGGCACATGGCAATTTTTTCCTCAAAACAAACCCAGTTCATTTCCAAATAAAATAATGGTCCAATAAACATGTAATATTTTACAAAAAAACTAACACTCCCCTTTCGTAATCGCCGTGTTCAAACACAATCAGCTACACGCTTTCTAATTACATGGTTACATATATAATTTTTTTATAAAAAATTTATGGAATAGTAAATGACATATTTGTAGTAAATATGTTTGTACAGTAGATGTACATGAAAGGAAAGCACAACATGTACCAGGATGTATTAACATTTTGGTTTGTTTTCGTGACGGAAAGTGTCCAATTACTTATTAGCAGGAAACATGCCACATTTTGTATTTCAAACTAATTCATGTTTCCTTCCAAATAACATAACAATAGATGGGTCGATAACCAATGTAATATCACACTTAGAACAAACAAGTATGTAGAACTACCCCAAATATTTGTCATTACAAGCTTCGTCAAATAATAGTACATGTGTATTATTATAGAGCTACAAGATTACACTTTAGTAAAAATTGTCTGGAATAAACACATATTAATAATAGTATATGTAAATAATCCAGCCACATTTAAACGGAAAGCACGACATTCCCAGAAATATTGAAATGTAAGTATAGTGTCGTGACCAAAACATTATATGATTTATAAGAACGCCTACCAAACAACACCAACAAATCAACACCAGATTGTTGAGTGATCGTTGTCATAATAACGAATTAAAAAATAAATAGTAGTACCAATACATTTGCCATACATTTGTCAGAAATGTATTCAACAATTCATTGATGGAAACTTTGTTACAAAACTTCACATAAAGCATTCAGTCAGATCAGTAGTGCTGACATTCGACGGCTCATTCCATTCAGCTTCTGGTAGCAGAAGTAATGCTTACGAAATATGTCATGCTTGCAGGCGTATGAGGAATATATCTCGCATATACAACGTCGCAAGCGTTTTGTAATTCTCACTGTTTCTCGGATGTAGAAGGTTTCACTTCGTTTTCGTCCTCTTGGATTTAGACATTACTTGCTAATAAACGGAATCAAATATGCATGCCTCATTGTCCTCGTCATCCTCCACCTCATCCTCTTCCTCTTCTTCTTCTTCCTTAGCTGATCGTAGGAATTCAAAGAATACCGTTTGGCAACCCTTTACTGCCGTAGAAGTTCCCAGTTTTCTCGGTATGTCGCCACCATGTCCCGCTACCGCCGTAGAACCTGCAGAAGCTGCTGTTCCGGCCGTAGTCGCGACAACGCCAACCTCGCCAACGGTAGCGACGGCAACAAATACACTGCCAGTAGCAAGAACTGTTTTCGTTCTAGTACTCATCCTGCGTACTCCTTTCTCCGTTTCGCAGTGTGATCCTAGCCAGTTTGTTGGGCATTTACAGTTATACGAGTCGCCAATCTGCTCGCAAGTTCCGCCGTTGTCGCACGGATTGCTCACACATAGATTCATATCTACAGTCATAAGCGGACCCATTCGCATTCCGGTCACAACTTAGTCCATTCTGGCACGGATTGCTCAGACATGGTGTCAACATTCCGTAGACATACACTTCGCAGAATGTAACTCGCGTCGTACTTCCTTGAAGCGTAATTTTCAAAGTGCTTCCAATGATATTTTCAAAGTGCTTCCAATGACGTTGGGAGAACAGTAGAAACTTTTACTGGCAACATATGACATATTATGTAGATGAGGACCACACGCATTGTACACGCCACCATGTGGACCAATGACAATACCGAAGTCTCTCAGTCGCCACATACAACAATCCTGACGATTCACTATAAGAACCTTTCGGACTTCTATCACTTTTGGACCAAAGTCAACCATCCACCAAGGATTGATGTCAGTCTTAGTTTCACAACAGCTGCCCATCTTGAACATACCTTCATCATTTCCATCTATGGCTCCTAAAGCTGGGCTTAACGTTGTCGACATTGTTACAGGGCGTCCACGTGCCCAGTTCATTCCTTCACAATTAGACCCATCTATAAAAGGTGCCGTTCGGTTCGTATATGGTTTACCATAAACTTGAACCTCGCATAAAGTTATGATATTTGTGCTGATATTTTTTTGAATTACAATCACCAGATTGCTTCCCTTCACACCAGATGAGCAATAGAAGTCGATAAGAGATGTTGACATTGAAGACAGTATCACTGGGGTAGTCAGAAGGAAGATGGTGACAGAAAGAGTGCGAAGACAGTTGGAGACATTACTACATTCCTTTCAAATGTAGACAAAATGAAATTGTTCACAAATAGAAGAAGACACAATCCATCGACATGACAGATACGTGTAGCATCGAGAAGGAAGAAAAGAAATTCGACCCTGATGCGTATCGACAAATGAAGGAAGACAGCGAGCGTGCATCAAACCTACGTCGAGAAATGGAGATCAAGCGTTACGAGTTCAACATCCGCTACCAGAAAGAACTGAAGCGAAAACTTGAGGAACAAGAAGTGCAGAGGCGGCAGCAATTTGAGGAACAGCTCAAGGAGAAACTCATGGTCGGTGGAATCGTGCGCAAACTCTACGAGGAGGATCACCGGGGGAGTGAGCGCCAGGCATACAAGGAACTGGTGCGGAAATACGTCGACGAGAGTTATAGGTAGTTTTCGAGGGAGGTCGGAGCCAGAGCCAGAAGGAAAAAGGAATCTCAAGGTCAAGGTCAATGTCAAAGGTCATGCGGCGCCCCTTGGTGAATAAGTGCTGAGCTAAATAACTAGGTCAACGGTGAAACAGTACATATTAAATTCGTGCGTCTTATTTTGTCTACTATAAAATAGGTCAAATACGTCAATAAATAGGTTATTGCGCATGCTCAGTGGTGTCTTTTCCATGGCATATAGGTGGTGGCCCGATTTTATCATATATAGCGTCCCCTGGCGAGTATATTTAGAACTATAAAATACGTAAAATAAAAACTTGTTTAGATTCTGTTTTATACATTTTTCGACGTCCTTCCAGGAACACTTATTTTATTGAGATAATGACGTAGGCGCTGACGTGTTCTGTCCTGGTTGGTTAATTGGTACCGTTATCAAGTGATTTTTTTCATATTCCTATAAAAGCATGGTGCTCTGCCAACCGGATCGTCATTCGTACAACGCCAGTGTTATGACAACGTCGTGCTGAAGATACCCTACTACCGGTCTCGTACAGCCCTCTAGCGTATAAACAGAGAACTACGTTATACGGTAGCGCCCCTAGGTAGAGAACATATTTTGCTTAATTTCAAAACCATAACAGTACTATGGCTGATGTCATGCTGAAAACATCCAACTACTGCACTCCTGCGGCCTTCAGCGACAATGACGAAGGTGGCCCATCTATAAACCGACCAGTCGTACCGTCAAGCCTCTACGCACCGGAACCGGAACCCCAACCTGAACCGGAGGGGAAACCGAAACGTGCTAAATTTTCTGGGGCCGACTCCCCCTTGTCAAACTTTTTCCCATGCCGGGTCGAAGCATTCGGTCGGGTGTTTAATTCGGTCGAGCACGCCTATCAATACAGGAAGGCATTGTACCACGGTGACGTCGAATGCACAGAGCGCTTCAAAGCAACAAAACACGTGCACTGTGCAAAACTGAATTGCAAACAGATTGGGGAGACGAGATCTGGTTGGAACGATGTCCGTGTTCACTGGATACGGCATTTCCTGCTCGCAAAGTTCAAGGCATCAGATGATTTGAGTGCGGCATTTTTGGCAACCAGAAATGCTGAACTGGTGGAGTTTGTACAATTGAAAAAAGCCTTGTTTACCGTTGTTATTTTAAAGTACAAGCAAGGGGTGTACTCGTCATTATTTTCATGAATATTACTGAAAATAGTCGTGATTTCATTGGTTTATCCATGTGACGTTACTATGCATTGTGTATTTTTGATTGGCTGTCTGGTGCCATAATCACGTGATTGTTAGAAATGGCATATAAGACCGTAGCGGCCAACAACTCGTCGTTAGTATCACGACAGCGTTGTAACATCATGCTTGGGGCACCATATTACTACGCTCCTGTAACGTTCAGCGACAGCGACGTAGACGAACCGTGTTGCCGACCGTTCGCGACATCTGTCAGCCGACCACAGTCGCCGTCTGTCAGCTGACCGCCATGACAAAATACGCCAGCGTACCCCCTTCTACATCAGTTGTCGTGTCTGCAAGAAGCGCGTGTATAAAGATGTCTTTGATCAGCTACGGTGCGAGACGCACTAATACATGGACTCTATCATGCATTTCATGGTTAAAATTAACTAAATAGGTATAGATACAGAAAACGTTGGGGTTAATCGAGCGAAAATTAAACAACCCACCTCTGTCAGCATACCTCCAAGGGGTACTAAGACTAACACATAGCTAGCGCCATGTAGATGTGCATGATGTGCATAGTAGTATGTGAAGTTAGTTACAACTTTGACCGCTAGATGAGTTATGGTCAATTTCGAAATGTAAAGGACATGTTCCGAGGGAAATATGACTGACACATGGCTCTGGTGGTGTGCACTAGAGGACATTAATTCGTGAACTTAGCTAGAAATATAGGCGTTACGGGACTTTAGTCAATGTCTAACTGTAAACCTATACGACATAATACATTAAAAGGGAACTAGGAATGAGAGATGGCTGCAACGATGGTTGTTTTGGAGGTATGTGAACAAAGACTGAAAGTCTGTTAACGTTGTATACCAAACTTGTTTATTTCCCTAAATGCTCTAATGGCATACACAATATAATGTGTACCAAATCTGCTCTAAGGGTAAGGTTACGAAACTGTGTGTGATATTACAAGTGGGCTGTGTCCAAACTCTACACAAATGATGAACGAGTAGATGGTACGTATACTAGGAACAAATGACAAGATAAAGTTTGCACATTTATTCGTGTAGAAGAAATGTAACTTAATCTATTACTACTACTACTACTACTACTTCTTCTTCTACTACTACTAATAATAATAATACTAATACTACTAATACTAATACTAATACTACTTCTACGGACGGTACAATACCTTCTACAATTGACTCCGACGTCTTATACAGTTCGCCTTCAAGGGCCACTAAGACCAATTTCATCATAGAGTTCTGCCACTCTGTCGACTGCTAATCGACACGCAGCCAACTCGTGGCAACATTCCAGTGATCAGATTCTGGATGGGGTATTTTTTTATATCCGCAAGCACTGTGATATTCAACCATTTTCTAAGAACCAACGTTGCATCGATATGCTCTAGGGCATCGCTAAAGTACATATCAATTAAAATATCGTCGGGTAAAAGACAATGGTGAAGGAGTTAACTGAAGTCATCGATCTCATATGCCTCGCAATCGGTTGTTACGCACTGTTTAATTATTTCTGCCACGTAACGTGCAAACTAATTTTTCAGCGTGGACGCCATATCGTCTATCATGTTCTGTGTAATGTCAGCAGCGGCGGTAGGAGAGGATGTCGTGACGTCGACGGTGTAGCCAGAAGTTGTTACATAGGCGGTGTGGGCGGAAGTCGTGACATCGGCGGCGTCGCCGGAAGTTGTGACATCGGTGGCGGTGAGAGGCTAAAACAGGGAAGGATTCTAATGTACCGCCTCTAGGTGTGTGATGTTGTAGTTTGTGTAGGCAATTCGTCGAGTTTTCTTTATGGTGAGGGACACACGAGTTTCCGTCAGTGAGTTCAGTTTGTAAGTTTGCATCTTTTCATCCGTAACAGCGAACGTGTCGGCATTCATGTCTAGGAGAAGAGCAATACATTGGTCGAATAAAGTCAACCATATACATTGACCCATCACTGTATCGACATAGCACACTCGAACCATGAAATCGCATGTCAGAGTCCACGTATTCCGTGTATCTCGCAACGTAGCTGATCAAAGACGACTTTATACACTCGCTTCTTGCATACACGACAACCGATGTAGAACGGGGTATGCTGGCGTGTTTTGTCAATAACGATGGTTTTCACAATTACCAGAGAGGTGCCTACTCGGTGTTGTAGTGTCGGAATGTTGACGATCTCTCGTTGCGGTACGTTGTGAGTAGATCGAGTGATCGGTTGACAGACGGTGATGGCGGTCGCCTGACAGACGGCGATTGTAGTCGGCTGTCACGAACGGTTGGCAACACGGTTCGTCTACGTCGCTATCGCTGAAGGTTGCAGGAGCGTACTAATATGGTGTCCCAAGCATGATGTTACAACGCTGTCGTGATACTAAGGACGACTTGTTGGCCGCTACGGTCTTATATGCCATTTCTGACAATCACGTGATTATGGCACCAGACAGCCAATCAAAAATACACAATGCATCGTGACGTCACATGAATAAACCAATGAAACCACGACTGTTCTCAGTAGTATTCATGAGAATAATGACGCGCACATCCCTTGCCTGTACTTTAAAATAACAACGGTAAAGAAGGCAGTTATTGCGCAACTCTTTCAGGAGTCGCGGTGTCCACAAGTAGTTGTCGCGCACACAGCACAAACGTTTCCCGACATTGTTTCGACCGTTTTTGTAGCCACGTCCAAGTCCCCAAAAGCCTTCTTTCGATGGTACAAACTCCACCAGTTCAGCATTTCCGGTTGCAATACGGCTCTCAAATCCTTTGATGCCGTGAAGTATACGAGCAGTAAATGCTGCATCCAGTGAATATCGTTCCAACCAGATCTCGTCTCCCCAATCTGTTTGCTTTTCCGTTGTGCCAAGTGCGCGTGTTTTGCTGCTTCAACGTCGCCGTGGTACAATGCCTTCCTGTAGCGTGCTCGACCGAATTATGTGAGTGAGTTTATTCAGTAACATTATATACATGCGTTACATAATTAAAAGAAAAATGACATATATATACACACTGACTGTATAATAATACCGAGGATAGCACATGAAAACACACGTAGTATACTTATTTCCAATGTGGTCCTCAAAAAATAGTGAATAAGTAATTATAAAAAAACAATAAAAATAAATAGATAATTAGTACGATTTTTTTAAATATTATAATATAATATATTATATGTAAAAAATTGCAAAATTTTAAATAAAATAAACAAATAAATACTATTATGCATTACTAATATTAAGACGCAACGTAAAGATTGTGTTGATTAACCACCAATCTACTATATAAAAGGGTCGTCGCCTTTTTTCTAAAAGTAATTTTAGATCAGCATTGTTTTGTTTCGATTGGCAAATTGTTCCAGTGGCATATGCCTGTATAAAGGAAAGAATTGTGTCTAGAACCATTTACTCTGGGAATAACACATGCCAATTATCTGGCTCTTGTACGTATCTATGATGAATTATTATTGATAATATTGAAAATGTGGCCCAACTTTAACTGTTCTACTCTATATTCAACAAGCAGTATTCCAACGGTCTTAAATTCATTAGCACCAGCATGGAACCGTGGTGGAGCATTTAACATAAATCTGATAACAAATTATTCTGTGTACACTACATTCTGCACTTCATTGTTTTCGATAATCCACTATACCAAGCTGAACATGTGTAATCATAATGACATTGAATCAAAGCAGAGGCTAGTAATTTTTTTGTTTTGATACTAAACTTTCTGGCGTTCATGTACACAAAATTAAGTTTATTTGAAGTTTTAGAAAGGATATTAGAAGCTATAATATCACCAGAAAGGGACTGAACTAAAGTCACACCTAAATATGTGACATTTGACTTTGATTCAATGACATTTCCATTGCATACAACATTAAGATTGTTACATTTGTACAATTTTCTCTTCGTTCCAAACACGATGGATTGTGTTTTTCCTCAATGAAGATACAGTTTGTTATCGATTAACCATTCACTGACGAATTCCAGCTCCGAATTTAAAGTTGCCTCTATTTCTGCTAAATCCTTTCCTGAGGCAAGCAAGACTGAGTCGTCCGCACATAACAAAAGCTTGCATTTAACTGCAGCAGACATGTCATTTACATATAACAGGAAGAGTAGAAGCCCAAGTATTGAACCTTGTGGTACACCGCAAGTGATACCTTTTGCCCCAGACATTGTTCCATCGACATCGGTAACTTTTACTCTACCCATCAAGTAAGATCTAAACCAACATATAAAGAGTTCATTTGCACCTACACCCTTAAGTTTCTTCAAAAATTTGTGTGATCTACAGTATCAAAAGCTTTCTGCAAATCCAACAATACCATGCCTGTGTAATTGCCATTATCACATTCTTGTTTAATGTAATCGGTTAGGTGTATCAGTGGAATTAAACACCCGACCGAATGCTTCGACCCGGCATAAAAAAAAGTTTGACAAGGGAGAGTCGGCCCCAGAAAATTCAACGCGTTTCGGTTTCACTGCGATCTCCGGTTCAGGTTGGAGTTCCGGTTCCGGTGCGTAGAGGCTTGACGGTACGACTGGTCGGTTCACAGACCGATCATCTTCGTCACTGTCGCTGAAGGCCGTAGGAGTGTAGTAGTTGGATGTTTTCAGCATGACGTTAGCCATAGTACTGTCGTGGTATTGAAATTATGTAAAATATGTTCTCTACCCAGGGGCGCTACCGTATAACGTAGTACTCTGTTTATACGCTAGAGGACTGCAAGAGACCGGTAGTAGGGTATCCTCAGCACGACAGTTGCCATAACACTGTCGTGGTACGAATAACGACTCGGTTGGCAGAGCACTGCACTTATAATAATAATAATGTATTTATTTCAGACAATCATCATATCCATATCTAAAAATACATCAATAAAAGTATGTAAATAAATAAAAAAAATACATCGATAAGAACAACATGTTTAAAAATTATATAAATACCGGACCAACTGGTGCCGCAGTTTCGAAGTACAATACATGTCGCTATTTTTAATGCTATAAAATAATGGAATTCAAAGATATGTCAATCCTGTTCATTAGGCTAAAAATAGCCTTTCTTATTACACATTTAACCGAGCTGATATTAGCTCTAGCAAACATGTGGCTAGCGCTACATCTCATGGGCAAATTGTTCAATATCCTGAAAGAGTTGTTATATGCAACAACGAATTGCTGAAAATTAACTTGTCTAAAGTTCACCCATACAGCAGTTGAACGAAAACGGAATTTTTGACGTAACATATTACTCTTGGCATACAAAAGTCTCACTTTGGCTTGCATGTCAGACTCATCAGACAAGTTATTAGAAATTACATGTCCAAGATATTTACAAGAGGTTGCAAAGTTTAACTTCTTTCCCCCTAATGTAATTTCTTTAGAAAGATTTGATTTTATATAGGAATATGAAAAAATCACATGATAACGGCACCGATTGACCAATCAGGACAGAACACGTCAGCGCCTACGTCATTATCGTATTAACATAAGTGATCCTGGAAGGCTTTCGAAAAATTTACAAAACAGATTCTGAACAAGCTTTAATTTTACGTATTTTATAGTTCTAAATGTACATGTCGGGGACGCTATATATGATAAAAAAACGGTCCACCATCTATATGCAATGGAAAAGATACAATTGCGCATGCGCATGTTCAATAACCAATTTAATGACTTCTTTGACCTAATTTATAGTCAAAAAAAGACGCACGAATTTAAGCAGTACTGTTTCACCGTTTTCCCGTAAGGGGACGCTTGTTGACCTAGTTATTTAGTTCACCAACTATTCGCCAGTGGACCCATTTTCCTTTGATGTTGACCTTAACCCTATCCTTGACACTGACCTTGACTTTTACCTTCCTTTTCCTTCTGGCTCTGGCTCCAACCTCTGTCGAAAACTACCCACTTTACTACTCACGAGTTCATTCGTCAGCGGGAAGGCCGGAAGGAGCTAGAGAAACACACACGGGAGGAGGAAAACCAACGCAACCTCGACTTCGCCAAGCTCCAGGCGGAACGGGAACACGCCCGCTAGATGGCCCGCATGGAAGCGGAAGTGATGAGGTCGGGAATCGTCAAACAGCTGTCGGACCAGATTGCGAAGGAGAGATATGTACTGGAGGAGATGGACCAGTTGCGACAAAACTCTACGAGGAGGAAGAGGAGAAGGAAGGCTGGCGCGAGAAGGAGGCTGCGAAGAAGCGGGTGCGAGACACGCTGGAGTTACAGCGTATGGAGAAGAAACAACTCAACTTCAAGATGATGAGGACTGACGCGGAGCGCGCAAAGGACGGATAAGTCGAAAAACAGAACGCATCTATCATGAAGCGCATATGCTTAACCACAGGACTGTATTGTAAGAAGTAACTGCAAAAACCCGTAGCCAAGTACCGTGGTCTACCTCACAGTCCTGCTGACAAGAGCCACGCTGAGTTAAACTACAACTGCAAGCTCAGTGGGAGACTGCCTGGTATCACGTTGGAGTGCCGTGACGACTTAGACGTACGTGATGGAGACGCGGGACAGAAAGGACTGTCGAAACTACAAGTTGTCGATCGACATAATGTGGAAATCGGTGAAGAATGGTTAGTGAAACAATACAAAGTCAACAAAAACTCTCTCACCTTCGACCCGACCCCATACACGTGAGTTGACATGTCGGGCAACAGTCTGGTTATCAAGTCGCTCGATGGAGCACGGTATTCAAGGAACAGCGCACACGTGAAGAGGTATATGACCAATATGTCATATTGCAAAATGTGTCTGCCTATTTAATAAATCAGTAATCACAGCAATACGATTGTACTCCCACCTCAATTGATTGAGCTGATTGCAAATCAGATTTACTGATGTTCTATTTAGTGTGAGTGACTAGCTTAAATAGTATGCTCAGTCGGTTTAATAAAACCGTGTGTATGTGTTTTCCGAAAATATTAGAAAGAAAAAATTTTGATCGTAGAGAATTACAAATTATCGTGTTGGTCGAAATATTATGTAATAATCATTAATTGATGGACTAATAATTACCAGGGACAGTTTGTGTTTAATATAACAAAATAATAAATAAATCAAATACAGGGTGGCTCCAAGGACAGCTACCAATCTGGATCTTGGTTGGAATCTCCCACCCTATAGGAATGAGTTGACATTTATTTGTTACTATACTTTTACAGTTTATGGTTTAATGATTGTTTGTTCAATGACTGTTTTCGTTCGTTTTAATTCAAAACAAGTTTGCATGATGTCAACTTTGGTTATGGGCCAAGTTTCTTTGTCTTAATATTTGGAACTAATAAACGTTTCCTGATTCCTGATAACTTGGAGTACACATTCCTTAAGAAAGCCCCCCAGTGCTCTGCCCTGTATGGTTGAGAATGTGCCAAAACCCGATAAGTGACAATAATGCTGTTTGTGAAACACCATTTTGCCTAGTTTCATGTACACAAATATAAACAAAATGGCGATTATTTACCTCACGAGGAAATGTAAGTCATGCAGCTAAAATCATCCTTTGAATAAAGCTTTGTGCCCATAATGACTATTACAAAGCACCAACGTCGCCATTGTTTACTAATCCTCCTTACCGCCTATGAGGTTGGTTTGTTTGTGACGTGAGCTAGCGACGCTTCCTTTGTTGTTACCCAACAAATAATAATAATAATGTAACTTCTTTTGTGCCTAAATCCTTGGTAACCAAGCTCACTGAATGTATGGGAGCCTGGTTGAGGGGTCTGTCCCTAATGCCATGTGTGAAAAGAGCACTCACTAATGTGTGTCAAAGGACCATTGCATCCAATTAGGCATGCAGAAGGACTTCACACTATCCCAGGGTCTCCTGTTACGTAAACACACGGGATAACAAATACACAAGAAGCCAGATTTACACAGAACATAAAATTATGAGTCCTAATTGTAGTCACTCAGATGTTATAGATGCAGACAAAATACTGGTGAATGAACGGGGTGACGATGATTTAACAATTGTGGCCACATAAATTAAGCCATATAAAATAATTCATTATTTCTCATCAGAACTATGTTAAAAAGTGAACGAACGGTGCGGCTTTTTATTTTTAGTATGCTGACTAAGGTAACTACCGACTGTCAAAGAGGCTATTCTCAACAATCAACAACTTAAGATGCGTGGTGAGTGCATTTCTTACAAGCTGCAAACCCGGTAGACAAACTCATCTGGCTTAACACGAAACATAATTTTCAGCTATTTAGCTGGAACGCGAATTGTATTTAACCAATACAAAATAAAGTTTAGCTTCACCTATTTTAAAATGCGCGTGCTGATGAGAAATCGTGTAATTGTGTGGCTGTATGGTTGCCGAAATACTGTGGTTGCTAGTTGCATGTTTGTAGATCTCAGAAAGGGGAGCTTTATCGCTGATGAGGCAAGAATGTGTGAAGGGCCTTTACTATCAATTATTATGTCCATTTTGTGTTCCGTATAGTTATAAAATACAGTTTGTGTTTCCTGGGGTCAGTGTGGTGTACAGGATATGGCAGTTGACTGTTTGACAACTAGAATTTAATTCAAATTCCACAAGACGACAATAATTTGTCTAATCTTCTATTTACCAGGAATGTTTTATAAATGTTTGTTAATTTACTAACGTAATTACATTTATAATAAATTACGGACATTTTGCACATCAGATCAGATAAATATATTGTATTAATTGAGTGAAAACCAGATTGTAAATGTCACACTTTAACTGTTTATTCTGAAAATAACTTGGACACACCCACACTCCTCGGTGCCACGTTTATTATATTAATATGATCATATTCAAAACAAGTGTACACACGGCAAAGGGTTTCAAATAAATAATTCAGTTATATTAACAACATACTATCACTGCGAGTTGGCTTTTTGAGTACAATTGGGAGAAACTTAGGCTTAATCAGGCAACAAAATGGGATCAATCTCCACATACCACATATGAGTCCAACTTTGTTTGAAAACGTACCCTCAAAACGACCTCGTTATGGGCCTGGTGGGGATGCTAATGTGGTGTTAGTATATAAGATGAAAGAATATAAGACGAAACCACATGGTCCACCAATCTCACACCCACTCCATTGTTCTTCCAGTTAGAAATGTAACCTTCTGCATTATGAGCCCCCGCATGAACTTGTGGCGCCCCCTGGAGTCTGAATTGGTAAAATGTGAACCCCCATTGTGAAAAGCTGGCTACGGGCTTGATAAAGGTACGTTTTATTGACTGCAGAATTGTGTAATATTTTTAACTGATCTAACACAATAAGTTCCAGAGTTGTTGGAGCAACAGAAAAGACCAAATTTCACTTGTAGTATTGAATCAAGGGACTAAGAGTAAATCAGAACTAGATTATTGAAACTGGATACGTTTTCTTACAGAAGTAAATACTGAATGCAAATATGCTGGTTGTTTGCAAGAACTTGCTTGATAGGTAACACACGAAATCATAGTTTGACTTACATGGGCATATATACTTGAACTTCGAAACTGTGATTGCGTGTATGATATGATATCGGACAAGAAGCCAAAGCAGAACTGACATTTAATGAAAAAACCGCGGTGACCGAGTCACACCCCTTGCAGTTGCTAATCAATTGCTTACAATGTACATGTCTCCTACGAAACAATCTTAAGACCACACCCCTCCGTGCCGGCACTCATTTCGCCTATCGGCCCCAACAATGTCATGATTGACCTGCTAAAGCTGTCGCATGCAATGTGTCGCATCACACGACGTACGAGTCAACCTTATTGCGACTCAACGATGAGCAACTTCCACTAGCTCATGTCGTTCTAGACGATTCGTTGCGGTACTTAAAGTGCTTTTTTGCCGTCTCGCAATTTTGAGATGCAATTTATACGGTTTGATTGATTGGTCGATGTGAGGTAGTTTTGTCGGCGCGATCCACGTCACAGACGCCTCGACCAAGTGTTTACGCCAAACGTAAGTACATCGCGTGGTTCCACGTCTGTCACTATGACTTGCGATAATGCGAGAATAATGATTTTTTTTCTACGCTTATGCAACTCATTTCGAGTGCGAGCCATCAAGATGGGCGGGCACACAAAAAGTGTACAATTTATACAAACCCTTATGTGGTAGGTCTTCATAAAGCGGAGAGTGTTTTGCAAAAACAAGGAAGGACACAAAAAGGACACAGGATAGACAGAGGAAGGACAAACTAAGGACAGAGGACGATCAGTTAAAAGAGAGATGGGAGGGAGAGGAAAGACACAGAGACGAAGGACATATTGTAGAAGGAGAAAGAACAGAGCAAACACAGAGAAAGGGCACACGAAGTACAGTTGAGAGGAAGGTTAGAGAAAGGGCATTTGCGATTTTCTCCTCCCTGTGCAAAGCCTTTGTTGTAATATGATGACTGAAGGCGTAGTAACGTCTGCGACGAGACGGGGTGGACGTAAGTGACGTCACTCTTGCAAAGGAACCACCTGGGAATAGTCACGGCCTTTGACGTCTCTGGCAGATCCAGGTAAAAACTCTGGTTGAAACGCCACATTTATCGGATGTTTTGCAATATATAACCCCTCCTGGATTGCATGCGTAACATAGTTTGTGCTTACGTCACTAACAGTAGTGAACTTCAAAATTACATAGAAAAATGTCATACTAAAACAGCCACAAAGGGAAAGTAGTCGTTAATAGATAGGGTGGTAAATGTTTTGTTCATATCGACTATTGTCTACGCAGCCGTGTATACTTATTATGTTCATTATAAGTTGAACAGGTATTTTATTAAGCACAACTGGACCAAATATAATATTACCATAATATAAATTAACATAATTTTAGTAGGAACACAATTTTAAAAGAAAAAATGAAACAAATTCAGGACCAATACTGTCTGAGGCCAACCTGACACCCGACCTTCAAAGTAAATAGGTCAGCAATATTCTTGAAACCGTATATATGTTACGCATGTTATTAAATTCTAATCGGTGTACAACACGACTATGAATAATTATGTACAGACCAGTATCACAAATTAGCTTACAAATAGGTTAGTAAAATGCCATTGTAAACACGTGCTTCTTACTCATGCATGGAATATGTTCTATCCCATTCCGTGATGCAGTTATGGATTTGTTATCAGACTTGTGCGATTGCGACTAACTGTGTTGACATTATGACGCAGCCATCGCGTGCAGGTGACCTTTCAAAAATGTCACAGAAGAACATTACGTTTAATTAAATGTCGAGCTCACTGATTGTACGCAGTTTCGCAATACCTCACCGACACTCTCGACTGCTCCTGGTGATTTAGGGGGAGACGTTTATTATTAAGTTTCTTGAAGTCGCGGTAACCAACTGAGCACGTACAACGGGCCGGGTGATTTAGGGGGAAACGTTTATTATTAAAGTAGTGTAGTAGGTACAACTCGATTGATGAATGATCATGATCGGAGGAAAGAAGAATGACGTCACTTCCAGTAGAAGCTCAAAGTCAAATGTCAAAGGTCAAGGTCAAGTGGAGCTCCTGATGATTTTGGTCAAGGTTAAATAGTGCCCCCTGGCGTATAGGTCATGAACTAAATAACCTGGCCAAAATAGATCAAATGACGTATTAAATGTCACTGAGCATGTGCAATGGTGTCATTTGTTATGTCGCAAAGGTGGTGAAAATTTGTTCGGGTATAGCGCCCCCTACCGTATACAGTTAGAACTAAAATTATGTCAAATCCTGTCGAGTAGATAGTGAATTAGAAAATAGGTCAAAGTATGTAATTTCCGATTACCATACAGGTCTACGACATTCCCATCACCAAACTTCCGATTACCGTAAAGGTTCACGATGTATTTTTAAGCTTACGTCTGGTTACCGAACAGGTTCATGATATAATTTAAAACCTCCCCCCCCCTCACTCACTCATTCATTTACTCACTCATTCACTCCCTCCCTCCCTCCCTCCTTACATCCCTCCCTCCCTCCCTCCCTCCCTCCCTCTCTCCATCCCTCCCTCCCTCCCTCCCTCACTCTCTCCCTCCCTCTCTCTCGCCCTCCCTCCTACTGTGCGCTTACTCCAGGCAAAGGACAACTTTAATTTTTAGTCCCTCGTGAAGGTAACATCACATAATTTATCTTTTCATCCTGATAGACTTCTACTATTTTCATCGTGTTAAAGTCGGGACATAGAATTTTTTTCATAACATCACATAATTTAACTTTTCATTGTTATAGCCTTATACTATTTCATATTATAGTATATAGTGGGTAATGTTTTCGTATTTTAGTCGATCATCGAGGTAACATCACATACTTTAATTGTTTCATTGTTATAGCCTGGTACTATTTCCATAGTACATTTTATAGTGGGGTAATTTTGTCATATTTTAGTCCATCGTTAAAGTAACATCACATAATTTAATCTTTTCATATTGATATACTTCTACTACTTTTATATTTTTCCATAATATTGAATTCGGAACTTATAATATTTTATAAAGTCGGGACGTAGTCATGAAATTCAGCAAGATAGATAGGTAAAATTCAGCAGATTCAGCAAGATACTCGGGTGAAATTCAGGTAATCCAGCAAATTCAGCAAGATACACAGGTAAAATTCAGGAACATAGAGAGGTAAAAATCAGGAAATTCAGGAAATTCCGCACATTGGTAGTCCGAGGTGTTGCGATTCTGGGGCGCGTTTTCAAAAAGTCGTTCCAAGTTTCGCGCGTCTACATAGGGTCAGGCCGAACATTTCGGCCACAGCGTCGCGACGTTGCCAATTAGTCAATCAGAAGTGACTGGTCCAATGATGCGAATGCACAAACGAGTTGATCTATATGTATCTGGAAGGAGATGCACTTATAATATAATGATCCAATGTTAGGATAAATACATATGTGTGTGAGTGCGCGCGCGCGGGTGTGTGTGTATGTGTGTGTGGGTGTGTGTGTGTGTGGGTGTGTGTGTTTGGTGTGTACACACATAAATATATATATATATATATATACACACACACATATGTATATATATAATGTTTGTGTTTGACTTGTTCATGTAATGCCGACATGTTGAAACTAAATCCCCAAAACAGGCGTGTTTCATTGCGTAATCTTGTTTAGATCAACTGATAAACATTAAAGGTAAGATGTCTCTGCCGCTACCCGGAAACATTCAGGGGTCGAAATAATACATTATCTATTAGCAAGAAGTCTTCACTGAATCAGTTGTACATCGCCCGTTTTGTCGTTTGGAATGTTAGAACATAAGAACATCTACGGTATTTGCGGGCGGGAAGTGTCTCTTTAGTATTTGATTGATGTGTTTATACTCTTTTTTAATATTTCGCGTGGATAACTTTCAAATTACGAAAGTGTTTCATGTTTATTAAACGCAATTTGAGGAGTCAGTCTTCCTTCAACATATTTATTGAAGGATCAAGAACACCATATAAATAATTGTTAATAAATTAAGAACACGCGTCGTACCTGTATATCATGCTTGGGCGTTGTATCTCAAATATATATTCCTAATAACTGGTGAACGTATAACGCAATCTTTAAAGGTAAGTTCTTATATAGCGCAGTGTCCAGTCCTCAGGACTCATCAAAGCGCTTTACACTTTACTCCCTGGCAGACCTGTTCAATCGAACACCATCTCGAATTATCTAGGAAGAATACAACCGTGCTGCAATTAATGCGCGAAGATTATTAGTATAAAAATATCGACCATTGTCTATAGCCAGGTAGTCAGTCATACAGCTAAATGAATTGAAGCAACGTAGAGTAAACGAACATGCACAAGGTTCGACACCGTCGCACAGGATTCGAACCCGGGTTCTCTCAATTGAGAGTCCGAAGCTCTTACCGCTGCGCTACTGCGCTCCTTAGAGCTGCATTCTGAGTTCCTCCATGTTTAAAATGCAAATTTCCAGTGATTCAACATGCCCCATACACAATATATCACTTTCCTCAACTCCAGATAAACTTTGTTTCAAATAATATGCCATTTGAAGATAAAACGGTGTAAAAGACGAAAAGTTATTTTCGCTGATCAACTTTTGTTAATTCGCTATTAGTTGGATATAATCTGCAATGGAATCCTGCTGTCGGGCGAGTGTCGTGTCAGACATGCGCAATAGTAAATACTAAAAGTACGTTTAAGACCTTCTGCGGACACTTTCTTTTGTTCCATAAACTGTCTAAAACAAATTATCACGACCGGTTGGACTTTGTGGTTAAGATAAACGTCAAGATTATTTCTGCAAAGTGTCTGTAATGGATTTTGTAACAAACATCAAAAATAGTGAAAGCCGTGTTGTTTTGTTTGTTGACATTTTGAAACGTCAACATGAACACATGTCATGTTGGATGTTGTCTAGCCTAGGCAAAGGCAAGACGTCATTAATCGAGTTAGTTGTATCAAACACGTAATGTTCGGTACAAATTAATGCCGTAATTAAGAATCATCGTGTCACAAGATTTGTCGTAACATGCGTCAATAACGACGAAAAACTACTCGAGCTTCCAAGACAAAACAAAGTCATTTTGACTATTGTTGTGTGCACTCACAATTCACTATCCCTTTCGTCATTTGTTCCATTCTGTTTGAACGTGTCAGTGAAAGTTTATGTTGAACTGGCAGCTACAATTGTTATAAACCTGGTTGGCCTGACTCAGTGCAGATTGTCTAGGTTTGAGAAAACAAAACAATTTATATTGCATTGCCACGGAATTGCGTGACGCACAAACTTTGGACACTCTATATGTATACCGTTTCGACAGTTAACGGAAATCATATATCCCGTGACATGAATAATACTTTGAGCAAGTTTGTGACAGTGTGCCTACTGGCCCATACATATAGCCTAGGTTGTCATAACATTAATTTCTATATTTTTTGTTTTGAAGTTGTTTATTGCTAGTGCGTTGACACATTGCATTCTTAATAGAGTATAAATGTATGTTTACTTAATCTGAATTTGACATAACCTGTAAACCCATATTTTACTGCTTGCATTGTGGTTAGAACCCAGGCAATTTTTAAATAGGCCAACAATTACACACGGTTACTGTTATAGAAAAATATTATTCCATATACTGTATGTTACAAACACAATCTGAACAAAAATTAACACACACAAATGTTAACTTATTATTCTTGGTCATAGGAGCAACTTGTGTAATAATGGTGTATTTAATGTCTCACGTGTGGGGGCAAAACAAAAATCGGGCCAAATGAAATAAACAATGACATATGGCAAAAAAGAGCTTTTTGTAAATTAATATAAACCATGTATAATACAATGTAACAACATAGTATAAAATGTTGTAGATCAGTTATTAATAAACATGAGGCAGAGTGTCAAAAATAGCAATAATATTGTACACAAAAACAGCATGACAAAATGCATCTAAATATAAACTATTGACATGTGAAAGAAGACAAATTACATATTAGTATAGCAGCTTAGTTATACACCAGCAAGTTGTTATGAGTATAAAATATAAAGTTACCAACATAAATGTAAGTTTTTATATAACAACGTCCTCAGTGCTGCTTAACTGCTTTTCACTATACTCCCTGGCAGACCTGTTCCATCAAACACCATTTTGACTTCTCTGGGAAGTATACAGCCATGCTGCAATTAATGGTTGAAGACTATACATAATAATAATAATCTTTATTTTATATAGCGCCATATCCATAGCGTTCATAGCGCTTTACATAAAACTAAAAATACAGAAATAGCCACCACTGTCTGTAGCCAGTGGTGTGTATACACCACTGTCTGTAGCCAGTGGTGGGTATTCATTTATACAGCTGAGTGAACTGTAGCAACGTAGCGTGAACAAACTTGTCCATGTTTGACACAGCAACACAGGATTGGAACCCGGGTTATTTCAATTGAAAGTCCGGTGCTCTATCACTGCGCCGCTGTGCTCCACATATCTGACAAAGTGGACAGCATATATGAAGCAGCATTCCATAAGTCAGGTTATGTAACAATAAGTGTCCGAACAGTAGTGGTATCCTTTCCTAGAGATACTGGTATATTGGTGTGCAGGAAGTCTTCCACTGCTACATTTTGATGTATGCCTCAAAATAACATTTACACATTGTCATGTATTGCGCCTCTATGTTGCTACACCACAACAAGCTCTTATATATTTCGCATTCTTACCAGTTTTTAATTTCGATACGGCACTGCACTTTTTACAGTTGTTTTATGAAGGTATCAGATCGACGATGGACTATGCTGTTTCTGGAAGTGTTTAGTTACTTTTTGGTATTTTAGTAATTTATACCTGTACAGTGAACTGCACAGTGAAATGCACCTGTGCAACAACATTGTTGCTGATCGACCAGGCGTGACGACAACAACAGAACCACTGCACGGCCATTCTTCACAGCATGTTCGCGTACAATCGAACTGACCTACTACGGATTGGACGCGCGATTGTGACCAGATTTCACCTTACAGTACTAGACGCTTGTGCGGCACCACTTGGACCACTTGGACTCTTGAACAATCGACGGACTCGTAGAGGCTGTAGGGCAGGGGGGAGATTGAAGCAAAGACCAATTACTGCGCTAATCAACCATCGCCCCCCTTCCATCGTTTACCGCGAGACGTAACATCTGCATGCATAATCTGATTCGATTTACGTTTGACAGCCCAATTACAGCTACGATTGGGCTGTAATTGACAGACATGAACCAGTCATCCAACGACTGATAAATAAATGTACGTCCAAGACAACCATGGCGGACTGACAACTTGCAGCTGATGTGACGGCAAGTGCGACGAGCAGAGCGCAGGTGGCGTCACACGCGGCTAGCTGTCCATCGTGAAATGTACACTGACTTGCGTGACGCATTTAAGCAGAGCATCGCCACAACCAAATCTGCTTATTACTGTGCTGAAATCGAAGTTACATCTCACGATACCAAAGCAATGTATCGCATCACGAACAATTTGATGGGATGTACTCGTACGCCTGTGCTCCCCGAATGTGACGACAACCCGGATGCGGTAGCTGAGCGATTGGTCTGTTATTTCACAGATAAGATCACTGATATCAGTACACGGCTGGTGACTGCACGCTCGCAATGCCAACTGCCCGCATTCCTACTCGATATCGAATGCCGTATTGAAGAACCATTGTACGACTTTCAACTTGCTACAGTCACCGACATCTGCGGTCTGGTTGAGAAGACATCCAGCAAATCTTCATCCAGCATTGACGTCATTTCTGGAAGCTTGCATAAATCTAACATTGACATTCTGGGACCAGTGTTAACCAGCATTGTTAACATGTCCATCGTTCAGATCAGTCCAGAACTGTTATCGAATTATCGTCCAATATCAAATCTGTCTTTCGTATCGAAGCTCGTCGAGAGATGCATTGCAATCCAAATACGACAGCACATGGATGCGAACGGCATCTTCGATATTTTCCAAAGTGCGTACCATCCAATGCACAGCTGTGAAACAGCCCTAGTACGCTTACAGGACGGCATATTGCTTTCTCTGGATAACAAGAAGAGCGTGATACCGCTTTTGATACTGTCGACCACCATCTGCTGTTCAATCAACTGCACAGAATTGGCGTGCGTGGCAACGCACTGTGCTGGTTGAAGTCGTATCTGTCACAGCGAACATAGGCAGTTAAAGTTGGCAACATCATTTCAAGAAGTGTCGATCTAACATGTGGTGTGCCTCAGGGTAGCGTGCTCGGACCTCTTCTGTTCACGATCTATTGCCTTGGACTCAACCATGTTTTTGAACATCATCAACTATGCTATCATATGTATGCTGATGATACGCAGTGTTATATGGTCTGTCGGAGACGCACTTGCGAAAGCTGCACATGGTACAGAATTCCGCAGCACGTCTCATTACCGGGACAAGGAGACGAGAACACATAACACCTGTTCTGTACCGTCTGCACTGGTTGCCTATACGCCAGCGGATCGAATTCAAGCTGTTACTGCTGGCATATCGTGCAGTGCACACTCTCGGCCCTGCTTACATTTCATCGCTCGTGACATCCTACACGCCGACCAGATCACTTAGATCGGCCGAACAAGGTCTACTGACTGTTCCGAGATATCACCTTGAACATTATGGCCGTCGTTCCTTCTCGGTGGCTGGCCCGATCCTGTGGAATGCCCTGCCTCATGCAGTCAGGCATGCAAACTGCGTTGCCACTTTCAAATCACTCTTAAAGACATACTTATTTCGACAGGCCTTCAAAGAACTTTGCAGTCCGCATCAGTGACATTTGTGCAATGTTCACATTCGGTTATGTACTTAGATTGCAGTTATTTATTTATTATTTTTTTTTTAATTAGCATATTACATGTATTTATTATATTTTTTATTTAATTTAAGCACATTATTTATTTTAGGTATTTAAACGGCTAATTCATTTAATTTATGTATAATATATACACTTGCAAATATATATATTTATTTTTATTCAGGTTTATCTAACTGACATTTTATGTAATTTTTATATGCTACTTTTAAATCATATTCGTTTACCTTTCTATTTAATATGTTTTAGGTCATTTAATGTATTTACTTATACTCTACGTTTGTCAGCGCCTTTGGGCAGATTTGTTATCCGGACACACGGCGCTCTATAAATGCTTTATAATAATAAAAAATAAATTTCAATTCAAAAACATAGAACTAAATCCACACACAAGACAATCCATTTTAGATTACAAAACACACATTGGTGTTTCTAAAATGCTACATTATTATGGTACAGAAGCTGGCATCCAAAGATTTTACCTTATTCATTTGTAGTTTGTTCACTTACTGTATTGTTTCTCAGATGTTATGTCTTTAATGCATGTACTGTTTGTTATGTTCTGTTGTTACAACACTAGGCCATTTGACTACCAGCACAATAACCCTGGTTACAAGTTGTACCTGTAAGACATAATCTCAAATATTTTGGTTAGTCTGCTACGCACGATTCGATTATTACGGCATTACGAGCTTAGGAGCTTTACTTAGGCAAGTAACTTCATTTTAACTGCATGATTGGCATAAAAAAGCAAGCCTGTATTAGTAAACTAACTATGTGTGCACTTAGCTACATGTCAGTGTTTCTATTTAATCAAAACCAGACTTTATCGTCCACACACCTCATTTGTCTACCCTCTCTCTCTCTGTTTACTGTTTGCAACACGCGAGATATCGTTTATAATCTCGTTCGCAGGAGAGTTCGATCGGAAAGTAAAATAGATCTACATCTTGGGAAACCCCATCTTTGTTATTTGTTAGCAACTGCATAATTTATAAAACAAAATAACATTGATCAAATCACATAGTGACACATATGACAGCAATTATACTAATAACTAACAAATGTCATTCATGGTGTACATTCACTTTCCTAAAATGCGTTAAAAATGGTAATTTAACCCAGAATGGAACTTTAACACCAACTAACTTAGGTTGTTATGTAACTATTTAAATGTCGAAATGTCCCGAACTCCGCTGCAGCGTTTCGTATTTCTAATCGTGTTTAATGAGAATCCGACGACTGAGACCTGGTCGCTGCGGTTGGCGCCTTTGCGATTTACTTATGAAAATCTAACAGCCGCTTTTAAGCCACGCCCCATTTGCTGATCGTTGGTCCGTCTAACGATAAAAACGACTGCGCACGTGTTTACGTTTGTTTTTCATTGGGCGCCCATATGCGAAGTAGAATGTTGCATATTTACGTAATTTAGCAAATATTAAGAACATTACATAATAGTTATGAACTGGAGCGAAGTTTTTGGAGTAAGTGGTCTAATATAGGCACCGCCTTTGTATCGATATAAACTGTGTCTAGCTGTCTACATGACTTATTATGTGTTTCGTGCATTTAGTACGCGCTACACTACAGCCTACACCTTTTCAAAAAAATCTGACGTTTTAATACGTTTGTATCCTTTTGTGGTAAATATGTCATGCTTAAGAAAATTAAGAAAGTCATCCCAAAATATGAACACATCCTTGTAAGTGTCCTATTATTGTTCTACTCCTCCAGTTTACGCTTGGGGGAGTTGTTATTAATTTGTGAAAGTTGTGGTCATGGAAGTAGATTTAACCATGAGAGAAGTATGATATTGACAAGTAGAGGGAAAGTATATGAAGAATGTATTCCCCTTGCATCTAAACTAAAGGGGAGGAAATAAAATTAGTAGTGTCAAATATCTACGTCATATTATGTCTACTATTTCTTTCTTTAATTATATAATATGCTTTCTACTATTACATGTACTACTTCTTTCTTTAATTATATAATATCCTTTCTATTATTACATGTACTACTTTTTTCTTTAATTATATAATATACTTTCTACTATTACTTGTACTACTCCTTTCTTTAATTATATAATATGCTTTCTACTATTACATGTACTACGTCTTTCTTTAATTATATAATACCCTTTCTACAATTACATGTACTGCTTCTTTCTTTAAATATATAATATCCTTCCTACAATTACATGTTCTGCTTCTTTCTTTAATTATATAATATCCTTTCTACAATTACGTATACTACTTCTTTCTTTAATTATATAATATCCTTTCTACAATTACATGTTCTGCTTCTTTCTTTAATTATATAATACGCTTTCTATAATTACATGTATTACTTCTTTCTTTAATTATATAATATCCTTTCTACAATTACATGTACTACTTCTTTCTTTAATTATACAATATCCCTTCTACAATTACATGTACTACTTCTGTCTTTTATTATATAATATATCTTTCTACTATTACATGTACTACTTCTTTTTTAATTATACAATATATCTTTCTACAATTACATGTACTACTTCTTTCTTTAATAATATAATACGCTTTCTACTATTACATGTACTACTTCTTTCTTTAATTATATAATATCCCTTCTACAATTACATGTACTACTTCTTTCTTTAATTATATAATATATATATTTCTACTATTACATGTACTACTTCTTTTTTTAATTATACAATATATCTTTCTACAATTACATGTACTACTTCTTTCTTTAATAATATAATACGCTTTCTACTATTACATGTACTACTTCTTTCTTTAATTATATAATATGCTTTCTACTATTACATGTACTACTTCTTTCTTTAATTATATAATATGCTTTCTACTATTACATGTACTACTTCTTTTTTAATTATACAATATATCTTTCTGCAATTGCATGTACTACTTCTTTCTTTAATAATATAATATGCGTACTACTTCTTTTTTTAATTATTAATATTTCTAATACTTCTTATATTATATAAGTTTCTTAACTGTTACATGTATATGAATAAATAAGTTAATTTAATATAAGTCTCAATAACTAATGACACTTGAAATTCCATTTTTGCTGGAAACATTCACATTTCCGTTTCACCATTAAGGTTAGAATACTGGTTATTTTTGCACAAATGAGGGTGGTCGTCTTTGGATGCTTGCTATGGGTTAGGTATACGTGTCACATATGCAAACCTATACTTTTTTGGAAAGCTCATAAACCCTGCAATCTAACTGTGGCATATCAGGTGCGAATTTTTTTTGCGATTATAGCTATGCCTATCAAACCTTAAGCAAATTATAACGATTATATTATAAATAAAATAATGGGAGCTTTTGAAGAGAAATATGATTTGTTTTATATACTTTCTCCCATCTTCCAGCAACACTCTCTAACAAAGTAAATGTTTCAAAAAATAAAAAAAACATTACTTTAATGACACTATTGAGGGCAAGACATGTACCAAATTTCACCGCAAAATATTGTAAGGAATTAAAGTTTTAGCGTTTTTCGTTAAAAATGCACGAAACTGAGAAAATGGCTGCTAAAGATGGCCTACAAGACTAACCTGCACTAAAATGTATGTTTCAATTATTATTTTAAAAACAAATAAATGCATAAACAACATAATAACACAAGTCAGACTTTTTAGTATACATCAAAGTATAATATTATAAAATAAAAAAACTGAGCTAGATTTTTTTCATAAACTAATATCCTTTAACCTTAAAGTTCTATTGACAATTAATATAGTAATTGTTTTCTTTTTTGTGGACGGACAAACCGCTTCCCTCAAGACAATGTCGTGTACTCTAGTCGCCAAGCTTCATTCTGATAATGTTACAAATAACTACCAGTACAATAGTATAATGTATACTCGTCAACTTGGACAGACAGATAAAGCATAACAACCTGATCTATTAGTTAATACTTACGTTTGTACGTGATAGGTACAAATATGCATTATGTGGTGCTACATAAATTAGTTCACAATAAATCACTTAAAAGTCGCCCTTAAATTGCATTACAGGTCCATCATCAAAACTGTATAACTATTAATTAGTACAAAGAATGTGTCCATGACGTATTTAACTAATGTTCAGGTTTCATCCAACTACTCTTAGTGCTGTCATTGCTATTATGCGCTATAACGAATGAACTATACTATTTAAAAGCACTGTAGTTCGATACACGACAAAATTAAATGCGTGTGACACAGTCGTCAAATGTCCCTTGCCCTTCGAGCGTGTTAGTTTTTCATAAGTGAAACGCAAAAGCGCTTATGGTTGTCGACCCGAGCCGTCGGCGGAAGTCACGTCCGGATCTCTTTCATCGAAACTAAACATCCCAACGGCGGTTCCCTGGATAAGATCACGTTGTCTGCAGCGTCGGAAAAGGTTTTATTCAGTGCTAATCGCCTACAACTACGAGTTCTACTAGCGTATACATGTTCAACACCGCCCAGCGCTTTCGACGCCGAGAAATGTACGCCGGGCAAGGGAAATGTATGTCGCAGTCAAGGGTATATTTTAAGCTTTGTGACGTACACAGCATGAAAACAGGTTCACGACAAGGATATGTGTCGATGCTTACTTACTAGGAAGAGAGCGTTATTTCTTGCTTTTTTGGTCGACCGAGTAAAGTGAAACGTGGCCTTAGGCAAAGTTGTGATGTCAAAGCGTCGTCGTGTGTCCACATTCACTTATACCTGCTGTATTTGTCACGGATCTAGCACACCTGATCAGCGCAGTATAACTGTAAGCAAAAGATCGTGTTTCTTTCTCGTGTGCGTGGCGCGCGTGCACGTAGACTGTTCACACCCACTTACGTGTTCGTAGTCGTCTTTGTCGTTGTCTCTGTTGTAGTCTTTGTTGTCGTTTCATTAGTCACGTCGACGTCGTCGTCATCTTTGTTGTCATCTTTGTTGTCATCTTTGTCGTCGTCGTTGTTGTTTTGTTGACATAGACATTTGCGAATAGATTTATATTGTTTTAGACGGGGGCTATTTGCGCAGTTTCTACGACTATAATTATGTTTGAACCTTTTCCCACCACCATGTGTGCGTTTTAGCTTGATGATTCTGATTTATACTGCAATTAAAAACGTGGTTGCGAAAATAACGACATTGTCGCGACAACATTTGTCAGTGTGTTTGTATCATTACGAAGCATAGTCTGGACCAAAGCTGCTTGCGTTCCAGGAAAAGCCGACCGCTGCCAAGATTTAATAGATATCTGTGCTTACTAAGAAACTCTGCTCGCAATAGTGTAAATCTCGGAAGCTTTAATGCAAGAAAATGCCGCATTACTTACAACATGCGATTTGCAACATACAGGGTGTGTAGACTATACACAGACAAAGCAGCGAGAAACACATAATTGCCATTTATATTACGTACATTATTAGCATTAAATAATGCAGCATATGTGTAGTAATCATAATACTACATAGCGCCGGTGTCCGCATGTAGAAGACATCCATGGAGCTTATTTCTTTATTAGAACAGATGGATTGACAGCGTAGACAATTAGTAACCATGGTAATTAAAACTCGACCAATGTACCAACTTACAACGTCGATAGCATGGACATTGCTTGTTCGAAATACCTTGGATGTTTCCTTTGCTGCCCGCTGAACCCTGCAGTCGCATTCCGGGTCAATCCTGGCAGATTTCCGCTGCCAAAACGGCGCGGAAATGGGATCGCCCGCCGCGCGTCGCCACTATTCATCGGCACTGTTAGAAATGATTTATGTCAAAATCAGCATCCCTGACACGATCAGCTGCCTGACAGGGGCGTCATGGCGGGCGGTCCGAAGGGTTTCAAGTCCTCAAACCCTCATTTAAACGAAAGAGAAGACGGGACCTAAAATCTGGCTGGACACCAACAAATAACGGTCCTGTTTAAGTCTGCTGCCCCTGCTATGCACATCAGAAGACAGACAAGTGCAGATTCTGTGTGGAAATGATTCCCCAAAATCATTTCGGTCAAGGAATGAAAAGAAATGATGCGAAGAAAAAGTGTGTATTGTTGGTTTTCGTAAATAAGCACGCGGCATTATTACATGAGCGTTTATATTGATTACATTTATTAATTGCGCAATCATAACAAAGACTGACAAAATGAGCATGGAAACCAGAAAAGGTGGTAGAAGTAGATGAAGAAGAAGAAGACAACATAAATATTAATAAGGCAAAACACAGTATAACGACATTCTGGAAAGAGCGGGTACGAATGGCCTAGAGTGGAAGGACGTCTCAGAAGACCCAGGAAAGTGGAGAGAAATAGCGAAACCGGTAGAATCGAGCCAGGGGAAGAGGAATATTTATTTGTGGCATAATTTATTATTCAAACAAATTAACCGAAACCGTTGTTCTTAGGGCGTGGTGGTAGAGAGAGAAAGTGTCAGACTGACACACGCTGTCAGTCTGGCTGACTAATGGTCCTACCTAGCCTGCCGTCGTATCCTGCTAGACCAACGTGTGCGTGCGTGTGAAATAAACTGGGCTTTTCCGGTTGCCTCTGCACTGACTACAGCCTCTTCGAGTTCGACATGTTCAAGGAACATTCAAATTCGTCTTGCTTCTCCACTTCATGGCCAACGGCCACTCGGTTGCTAACAACGGACTATGGATTTTCCTTGAATTATGGCTGTGTCATCATCTTGGTCCGACCTCGGCTTCTTCCAGTTTTGGCCAAAAAACGTCTTCATTCACCACATTGCTCTCCCCGGCGTGCTTGGCACTGCCGTCACAGTTGCACACCATGTGCTTCCACGCTTGACTGTTTAGTGTCTGTGTCACTATTCGAAGATAATATATTATAATATTCATTTGAAAAAATGACCGTTGCAATAAAATATGGAGTGTGTCATGCAAATGCAGAGTTGGTGCATGTAAATAAAACGTGCATCGAAATGAACACTTGTAGAGCTGAAAAGGCGAGATAGGAATGAAGGAGTTATAATGATACATTTTTGATCAGTTATCCTGATTTACGTTTACCGAATGCACACTGGCACGCATGTTACACAGTCTTTACCCGACGGTACGATAGTCACATAAGAGCTATTTTCGACGACTAAACGATCTCAAGTTTCGAGCGTGAACTCCTGTCCTCCGGGGATAGGATGCTAGGCTAGATGCCGGGTAGATGCTGAGTAAATGCCGGATATATACCGAGTAGATGCTGGGTAGATGCCTGGTAGATGCCGGATAGATTCCCGGTAGATGCCGTTTAAATGCCGAGTAGATGCCGGGTAGATGCCAAGTAGATCCGGGTAGATTCCCAGTAGATGCTTGGTAGATGCCCGGTAGATGCTGGGAAGATGCAGGGTAGATGCCGGGTAGGTGCCGGGTAGATGCCGGGTAGATGTCCCGAAAACTTAATTAGGAGGCTGATGCATTTATACTTCTCCATAGGATGTTTAGCTCGCGTGCAGCAGACACGGCTACGGCGATGTTTGCTTTGATTTATTTTGTTGACTGCCATACAGGTAGTTTTATCTGGTTTTTTTATTAACTCAATATAATATTATATATATATATATATATATCCTTAATGTATACCTTCGTCCATCAAACATTTACCAAGTGTCCGTTTAATGATGCAAGCATAATTTAACTCTTGCTACACCGTAATATTACAATTACTATTTTCAGGATGTTAGGTGGATGAAATTGCTTTGCCATGCACTTCACGTCTACAATCATACGCACACAACGGAGATGAATGCTGATTAGTTTCCATTCCTGTTTGCGGTAGACTTTCTGGGTGTCTGTAAATAGTATACTAAGAACCAGTGCGTGGTGTACCATTTTAGTGGAGCGCGGTGTCATAGCGTTAAGAGCGTACGACTCCGAATCGAGATACTCCGGATTCGAATACGCCTGCTGCCGTTTTGAGTCTTAGGCAAGTCCGTTCTCTCCGCGTTGCCCAGTTCACTCAGCTGTATAATGAGCACCTGGCAATAGACAGTGGTTGATATTTGTGAACGAATAGAGTCTTCGCGCAATAATTGCAGCGTGGTTTAATTCTTCCAGGAGAAGTCGTGTTCGATTGATCAGGTTTTCGAGGGAAAGCGTTTTGAGCAGTCCTGCCTGCCTGCCTGTAAATACATACATATATATATATACATATATATATATATACATATATATATATATATATATATATACAGTCATTTGCAAAAGTTTAAGACCAGGCACGATTTTTAAGCATTTTACTGTATGGCTTCAGATTGCGTCAAATAATGTCTGTACAGCATCATCCTATTTGGGCCTTGAAGCAATACGCCTAGTCAGTACTTCCATGTCATTTGTCTGCTGCTGTCAGTATCGATTAGGTGTTTTTCAGTTTTGTCTTCATCCCTGAAATGGGCAAAAAATCGTCTTTGACAGAGGTTCTAAGGGCACAAATAGTGACTCTACATGGAGAAGGATATACGGAAAGAGACTTTAGTGCTAAATTACGTTATTCCAAGACAGCCGTGCACAACGCCATCGTCAAATTCAATACTGGTGGCACTTTTCGTGACAGTAAAAGGAGTGGTCGTCCTCGGAAAACTACGCTCAGGGATGACCACGCAATGAGACCCATCGTGATGTGCTCGCCAATGAGCTCATGCAAGAAAATTCGGGCTGCTTTACGCTTAAAATGTACAGAAATAAGTCTCAGTACTGTTTCGAGACGTCTCAGCAAGGAATTTGGGCTCAAGTCCCGGAAGCCACGCCTAACACCTGTGATAAAAAAGAGACTGGACTTTGCCAGACGACATCGCCACTGGACTCTCGCGCAGTGTTGTTCTCAGATGAATCGACCATGCAACAGTTTATACCTCGCAAGAGGCACGTTAGGCGGCCAGTAGGTAAGCGATTTGATGAGAAATATACAACAGCCACAATGAAACACCCGCCAAGTCAGATGATTTGGGGTGCCATGTCATGTTTTGGCCCTTCTGGTCTGTATTTTATTCCACCTAACACCACTATGAATGGACTTAGGTACGTGGAGATGCTGAAGGAGAAGCTGAAACTGCATATGGACATCCACAAATGTACGATTTTCATGCAAGATGGCGCTCCTTGTCACCGAGCCAAGGTAGCCACAGATTTCCTCAAGAAGAACAAAATCTCCGTGCTGGAATGGCCTGGGAACAGCCCAGATCTAAATCCCATTGAGAACGTGTGGACTACAATGAAGGATAAGGTGGCAGACAAACAACCATCAAGCGCTCAAAACTTGAAACAAGCTATCAAGGACGTTTGGGTCACCGAAATCACCCAGGAGTACTGCGAATATCTGATTTCTAGCATGCCACGTCGCATCCAGGCGGTCATTGACAACAAAGGAGGCCACACTAAATACTGAAAAGTAGAGACACTGACACTTTTGGACGACATAAAGTTTCATATTATGTTGTACTACGTTTATTTGGCGAAATAAACTGATATAATGTTATGTGAAGGACAAAAAATCATAGTTTTGTCAAATTTCTTCAAAAAATCGTGCCTGGTCTTAACCTTTTGCAAGTGACTGTATAAATATATATATATATATATACATACATATATATAATATATATATATATATATGTATATATATATATATAATATAATATAAATAAAAAAACATATTTCTGCTAACGTCGCTAGCGTCGCGGAATAAGCTTAATTGTAAATGTAAACACCGGGTTTCTGGGGGAATATATCATCGCACAGTGTAACAGGAACTCCAACTGAGGATTCGGCGGATATCCGGTTTGGCGACCAAGGTGCAACATCATGAAACATGAACGCTCACTCCGGACGACACTTCGGGAAATCGGCTAATATCGTTGTATCCGCCACAGGCAACGGTCGAATGAAAACGGCGCTGTTTGAATAACATGCACGCGTTTTCAAAATCGGACGTGTCCATCACGAGACTTCGGCCACCGGTGACGCACGTTGTATCGAGTTGCCAGACAATCCGGACAACCCTCTGGGGTTTGCTACCCCCGCTGCCGACCCCTGTGACACATTCCCAGTCCGCCTACTCGCCGAACACCTTACCTGCCCGGACACACGTCGAGAGAACAAAAAACACGACAAAATAGCATTGTTGAATACGGCTTTTGTTCCTCGGTGAGTCGGCCTCCCCTCGTGGCGCGCCGGGCCACTTTGGGGCGTTTCTGCGGTCGACATAATTGCTTTCTACACTAGTTTTACGACCATTCGTAAGGAGATCATTTTATCGGAACCGCAGACGACGAGGAATTCTAATCTTCGGCTGCGTTGCTCTGACGCCCGAGGTAAAAAAAAAACCAGTGATTTAATGTATATAATCTGAGACCGTATCGCCGGCAATCTGCGTGCACCCTGTGTACCTAGAGTTCTCTAGAACGAGTGTTCTTCGCGGCACCAGTGATTATTTCTACTAATATTGTATTATTATTATTTTAGTCGTTGTTGTATGTAAAGATATGTGGTACTCTCCAAACGATTTCCCGCGTTAACGATGCCCCTCAACTCGATTGTTTCGCTTGTTTCATTAAAAATATTTTTGGCCGAAAAACTCCCCTTTGTAGTTTTGGTAAAATTGCTACCATCATAATTAATTCTTGCCTGTGAGTTAATTCAAGTGATTTTCAAAATTGAAATCATCACGTCAATGCTTAATCTGATGATACACATGTTTCTGGGTAGATGTTGTCGACAACCCTTGCTTTCTCAAAAACCGTGTTATCATCGAATTCTATCGTTACTGTTATTATTATATCGACCAATTCAACGGGGCGAAGGCTAAATGTCGGCTAGACCATTGTCTTTGGCAGGTTACCAGAGGTTTCGCCCAAAATTAATTCACACGTCACATAACTGGACATCACAGATTCGGTTTCCTGATTGGCTAAACCAGTTGATGAAGCAGCTTTTATGTGTTACGGCATCCGGGTTTGTATAACCACAACGCCTTAAGGGGAAGGAGGGTCGAACGTAGTGAATATTGACCTGTTCTACAGGACGTGCCCCCAGTCGTGGCTTTGATTGTTTGCCCGACGGGGGGGATACAAGGGAGTTCGTTGCCCCCGTTTTAACCTTTGTGTACGCAGCAGCCTGCAGAGCAAACACGCATCCTCTGTGCCGACCAATGCAGCTGTGGACACACACCCTCAGTGAGAATAAAGGGAGTTTGCCGCCGGAGGTATTCGCTGCCAAAAAAAGAAATTATAAAAAAATCGTTCAACAACAACGATAACAAAGTACTTGGCAACCGTTTAATACGACTCTGCTCGGCGGGTAGATGTCACAAATACCACGAGTGAAGATATAGAGGCTTGCCGTGTTCTAAACTTTACACATTCAACGCCGCTGCGTTGTAAACATTGCGCATATTATTAAAAGAAAGATAATGTTATGCATATTAATGCACTTTGTATAAAGGTGTCTAAGCTATCAGGTGTATTCCATCACATAGCCTCGCTGATAAACGTCGATATGGTCAGGCAATTATATTATGCCTATGTATTTCCCCATATTAATTATGGTAGCGAATTGTATGGGTCAGCGTGTAAGACCAACATAGCTAAGCTACAGGTTGTCCAACACCTTTTACAACAAACATTAGCTAAGTGTAACCGTCGTGATAGTGCTACTACCTTACACCAGGAAATTAATAGTTTAAAAGTTCAGGAACTATATACACTTAATGTTCTACTAGTGTGTACAAACAGCGTAGGAAACAACGTCTTCGTCTATTTAACCAATAGTGAGGTCATGACGAGAAGTTCCAGACAGGAGGCAAACTTATATATATATACCAAGATCTAAAAAATAGAATTGAAAGAATTGAAGAGAATTCTTTGAAAATAATAGGGGCACGACTTTAGAACACACTATTTGTAGATATTAAAATGCAATATCATTGAATATGTTTAAGCATAAAACCAGGCATTTGATCATTGGCATTAATTAAACTAATCGAATTATATATGTAATGAATAGGCTTTTAAGCGTCAGTTTCCCATACATTATCTCTAACTTTACTTAAATGAAGTCAACCTGAAGCTATTACGTTGACTCAACTGTCTAACATTTATACATGTAATGCTATTTATATACAAGGGTGTACTATATTTAGTTTGATTTAATAGACTACCAGCTTGACAAGTTTTTAACTTCTCTGGTGGCCACCTCATCTGTGTTGCCTTTGTCTTTAAATGTGTTGTATATCACGTGGATGAGGAAATAAATTTACTTTACTTTATTTCATGTTACACCGAAAACAAATGCATTTCTCTTTCAATAAAGATGGTGCATAAACAAAACAAATTAAACTTCCAATCCATGTACTGCATGTGTAAAACATTTATGTTATTATCAAATCCGTTTTGTTGCAATCTCTTTGAAAATCTCATTCGTCTCACTGCCGTATACAAATAGTACTCACATATCGCTACTAGTTTTACAATTGCTGTATTTTATTTTACTTTTATGGTCGAATACATGTTTCTGATTTTGATATAAATCAGACTCATAACAGAAACGGCGTAATCACATCCACTGCCTTTCACTGGGGTGACGGAGTTAATCAGTAGGCATATCAACACCACACTGTGTTCTTCTGAAGATCATGCATGCGGATGATCTCATCTTAATAGCGGAGAACTAACGGGATTATAACACTGGAGAAGGGGGAGATGAAAACTGGATTGTGGATAATCTCGGAGTAGAGAGTTGGGGCGTGGGTTGGACAGCAGAACGGGGAGTTGAACATCAGGTTGGATGGGAGGAAATAAAAATATTTGATTTTATTGTGTACATTGATGGAATGATAACAGATATTGGGCGATCGGGTGTAGAAGTGTTGCGGAAAACACGAGCCTGTACGTGTGGCGATAGACGGAGTCATGACAGACAGGAAACTATCAAACAGGGAAGCCTTTAAAGGGAGCCAGTCAGTCTCTCTACCAGGAATTGGCGAGCGTAGTAATTTGTAACAGGAAATCTGCTGTGTTGAAAGTGGGAAAATGAGACATCGTTGGACATCAAAGGCCACTGCAGTTAACCCAGCCAGACTCGACCGTATTGCATAAAAAGCTTGTTTTGAAACTGGATGTTCTGTTCACTATTTGAACGTGTTCCTCGGTCGTACCTTTCAAACTGCAAACGTTGTTACGAGCTTACTAAACACAACTTGGCTGGCAGTGTACCTTCAACATAGTTAAGATAGTCCCGAGAACAGAACATAATATAAAGTAATCAATAAAAAACTAGGGAGAGACTGCCTGTTTTTTAAAACGTGTAGTTAGCATGTACGCCCCTATAATGGGCTAGAGACGGTGGCGTGACAGAGCAACAAGACCTGAGGTTGTACGTTTGTGAGAACACCTGGGTCCGAAGAAGTATAAGACCAAAAAGTGTGGATAGAAGAAGGATGCATATGACTAAAGGGAAGAGTTTGGGATGTGGTTGGGTTGAACAGGAAGTATAGGAAGACGCCGGATGACATATTCGTGTCATTTAGTGCGGATGTAGATGGGTATATCAAGGTGAAGCGGCGAGGGAGTGCGTCTAGTCTCGACAAGTCTCCGTAAACACAACTTTACGTCGACAACACCGAATGAAGCGCGGTGTTTTCGACGCAATGTTGTTCTCTCACCACGTCCTAGGATCACTCTATAAAGTCGAACACGGACTAGCAGAACGCTTTTCGGATCCCCGTGGTCACTGAGTATTCCGTTGGTGTCTCGGCGCCGGCGGATACGCCGCCTCGCAACATCCCCAGATGGCATCGCCTCGCCAACTCTCGCACAGTCGGTCCACAAAGGTCGAACTAACACCCCCGCGTCCGGTAATACGTCTTTACCTAATTACTGCGTGTCGTGCACGAAAGGGCCTCGACAGCGAGTGTCATTCGTTAACCGACCGATTGGTTTATGGGAATTAGAAATACTGCATTTATTAGTAGATAACTGTGACGCACAGAAGTGTATGTGATCGTTCACCTGTTGATATGTTAGTTAACCGTTTTAAGGGCCACGGCAGTGCAATGTGTACGGCGTTTATTAGTATGTGTATATATATGTTAGCTTATGATTGTTCATAGGTTGATATTTGAGAGAGGGGTAGGGAGATAGAGAGAGAGGGAGAGAGGAGAGAGGGAGAGAAAGGGACAGAGGAGAGAGGGAGAGAGAGGGAGAGAAAGAGGAGAGAGGGAGAGAGAGAGATACAGGAGAGAGAGAGGGAGACAGGAGAGAGAGGGAGAGGGGGAGAGAGAGAGAGAGAGAGAGAGAGAGAGAGAGAGAGATAGAGAGGAGAGAGAGAGAGAAAGGGAGATAGAGAATGAGAGATGGAGAGAGAGAAAGGGAGAGAGAGACAGAAAAGGAGAGAGAGAGGAGAGAGGAGAGAGGAAAGAGGGAGAGACAGGGAGAGAGAGGGAGAGAGAGGGAGGGAGAAAAGGGGGAGAGAAAGGGAGAGAGATAGAGAGAATGGGAGATGGATAAATAGAGAGAGAAAGGGGGTGGAAGAGAGGGAAGGGGGAGAGAGAGAGGCACAGATTGCGTCATTAAAAGTTAAATATAACGTTTTTCTCCGGGGTATTTATTGGGCTGTCAAATTCGCATTTTACACAATCTCAGATGTTAAATTTATTGCACAAATAAAAAGTAAGACATGTGCTATGGCATTGCTAATTTAGCTGAACTTTGAAATACAAATTCAGGTATTTGAAATAACCCCGAATGATATTGTATTAATCCAAGAAACTTCAAGACATCGTTTACGATATACGGATCGTTTATGGTTGGTGACATAATATAGGCCTGCTGTAATTGAGCGTCTTATACAGGAGCTAGACCTCACCCGTACAACAGAATTAGGAGAAAGAAGTGGACGCGGAACTGCACTTTGTCCTGGAACCGGAAACAATCAGTGCTATATTACCCGACGGTCAATTGCTACTTTCTATTTTGTTGTATTCGATCCGCTTAGTTCTAACGTTCTAAGATTTTGTTGAAGCGTCATCACATTATAGATTTCATCCATGTAAGAATTTAAAAAAATAGGGGTGGATTTGCAAATTTACCAGTTATTTGTTTAAGAAAATCAAAAAAATCACAAACAAACGTCATAAATATATTTTTCAATATTGCAAACCTCACCAAATGTCATTCAACAAGATTTGATTGGCAAAAAAGTATTTGAAATCTGACTATCTAAAACATGGAAATTTAACAAAAACGCCCGAATTATTTCCCCACATTGAGAATATCACCGTATGTCATCAATGTAATAATAAAAAATATTCCTGCTGTGTTATGTCTTAGACTAAAAATATCATATCTAGGTTACAGTTAAAACTTCTCAGCTGTGACAATTCAAAGTATGAAAATTGCAAATAAAATCACACAAAAATTTTCTATCTATTGTTAACATCCCGAACCATGTTTAATCAGAATAACCACCAGGAGTTGCTATATATATATATATATACATATACATATACATACATATGTACATATATACATACATATGTATATATATATACATACATATATATATATATATATACATTATATGTAATTTAAAAACATATACTTAGGTTGATGTTGAACATTTGGAGCGATAATAGAAAATATGAAAATGTCAAATTATATCAAAACATCATACTAACTAATCCTTCAGCTTTGCAAACGTCACCAGATTTCATCAAGTTAATTTCACGTGCGCCTTGAACTTCGAGAGCGTTGGCAAGACGATCGATTGTCTTTAATTTCACGATGTCAGACTAGACTTTGGGGTTTCCAGTTCCACACAATAACACCTTATGCCCGTGTTTTTGTGCAGGTTGTTTCCGCTGTTGTTTTGTATACCGGAGGTAGTACCTGGACATGTTACAAACTGTTTCAATAAAACATAGATAATAATGGTGACGTTATTTTGTTTTCTTCACAACCACGTAGTTTGATACACCACGGAGATAATGCACATACCGAGGGAGTATACATAATCACCATTCCAGTTGATGGTTAACTGGCTGCCTGGAACATAATTCTTTCCATACAGTTCGTAGTTTTCACAATTAACACGTTTATCAAAGTATATCGCTTTTTAAATTTTATTTAACTTATTTATGTATTTCAAATTTGTATTATTATAAATTGTCAGAGAGCATGTGTGATCTAGTTGTTGAGTTGTGAAATCATCTTATCAGTGCATATTATGGCTAATTTAGCTCTATCATCATCATCATCATCATCATCATCATTCTAAATATAAAAATCGTCATCTTCGTCATCATGGTTGTCATCGTCGTACTCATCGTCATCATAATCGACATATATATCATCACCAACGTCATCATCGTCATCACCGCACCATCAACGTCATCATCGTCATCACACCACCGTCAACGTCATCATCATTTTATCACCCATCATTATTATTATCATTCACAATATAAACTATAAAAAGTCGTTGTTATTGACATCATCAACAACAGCGTCATCGTCGCTATAGTCATAATCATCACTATTGTTATTATTAGTATTAGTACTAGTAGTAGTAGTAGTAGTGATAGTAGTAGTAGTAGTGGTAGTAGTAGTAGTAGTTGTAGTAGTAGTAGTAATAGTAGTGGTAGTAGTAGTAGTAGTAGTAGTAGTAGTAGTAGTGGTAGTAGTAGTAGTAATAGTAGTGGTAGTAGTAGTAGTGGTAGTAGTAGTAATAGTAGTAGTGTTAGTAGTAGTAGTAGTTGTAGTAGTAGTAGTAGTGTTAGTAGTAGTAGTAGTTGTAGTGGTAGTAGTAGTGGTAGTAGTAGTATTAGTAGTAGTAATAGTAGTAGTAGTAGTGGTAGTAGTAGTAGTGTTAATAGTAGTAGTAGTAGTAGTAGTAGTAATAGTGGTAGTAGTAGTAGTGGCAATAGTAGTAGTAGTAGTAGTAGTAGTAGTAGTAGTAGTAGTATTGGTAGTAGTAGTAGTAGTAGTGGTAGTAGTAGTAGTAAACATATTTAATAAAATACTAGTTTTCATGCGAACGATTGGTAAAGTAGTTATGCGATCGGTTTATCTGAAACAATGCGCACTTTGTGATGATGACAAGTTATAATAATATAATAATAAATAACTTCTAACGCGCCAATATCCTCAAACAATCCGAGCTCAGTGGCGCACCAAAACCAAAGGATTAAGCATTCTCGTACTCGTGTGATAGGCGAAAGTCGTCAACAAATGGATGGATGTGCTAGGAAGCTAGGGAGGATAGGCGATATTGAAAAGATAGGTTTTGAGGTGACGACAATATTTTCTGCTGATTTAACATTAACGGGAACCGAATTCCATATAGGCAACTGAAAAAGCTCGAGTTCCAGCCTTTGTCTTAACTCTAGGAACATATAGCAACTTCGAACTAGACGACCGAAGTTGTCTGACTTGTCTAGCTGGTGTGAGCATTGAGTGTAAATAACTAGGTTGTTTGGATGAAAGGGCTTGGTAGGTGATTGTGCAGATCTTAAACATAATGCGATATCGCACGGGGAGCCAATACAGTGATTTTAGAAGTGGCACTGAGCGGGAGAATCGAGGAGATTGTGACTACCCCTGCTAAAAAAAATTGGACACGTTGTAGTTTTGCAATATCCTTGATAGCAATATTATGAAGGAGGGAATTACAATAATCCAATCTGCTGCTAACAAGAGCTGTTGCGATAGTCTTAGCGACAGAAAGCGACATATGTCGGCGAATGCGGCGAAGATCACGGATATGATAAAAACAGCAACGGCACGTTTGGGATATGTGTTGTCTGAAATTGAAGTCGCAATCAAAGGTCACTCCTAGATTCCGTTAACTGTTAATACCAACTACCTCAAGACATACCAATCTACTGACTCATAATTAGCCCACTGACGTAACTATGTAACAATGTACAGACATTTGGCAAACAACACAAGTATTTAATGATCAACCAACCGCATGTATGCATGCTAAATCCCAAGTATGCTTTGCTTGGAGAAAAAAACATTATGTATATTGTACGGTTATTTATGTGCTTATTTGTTGTAATGTAGGGGAAACTTGGGAGAGTTGTAACCGAAACAGCATAGTCCATTGTTGTGGCTCGGATTGTTACACGATCAAAACATTGTGTATGTCATCGAAACCACAAATACTTCAGGCATATTGCAAATGCACAAAAAAACTGCGTGGTGGTCACATATAAAGTACGTCACGCAATTTATGAAGAGTTTTGAGACCTCCCACCCATGCCATTGCCACGCTTCGTTACTCTGACATGTACGTACACACCCTAAAATTACGTTCGTTTTGACAAAGACCCCTATGATGGATACGTCTAAAAATCATTATAGTCGTTGTGTGGCTATATTGATTTATTGTTTACATACAAACTATAAGTCTGTAAAAGTAATATAAAAATAATACCTTGCTCGTTGCAATGCAGTTAAAATCTATCAAAAAACTGGATCAACAATTAACGTAAAATCGACGAGCCAACATTTCAGAAATGTTTACATAACACATACCAGAGACTTCCACCCCATGTTGCGCTTTGCCACGCTTGGCCATAGACCCCCCCTACCCAATAACCTTGGCGTACTATGACCTCTTGATCTATTTGTTCGTAATTGCGCAGTTGGAATACGTTTTGTGAGGTTTTCTTAAAATGTTACAATTTAATTTGTAGAAGAGTTAAGTAAGCCTATAAATATTGACACATGAAGGTGAAAAGAACTGGGAATAATAATGAAACAACTCCCCGTTGAAATGGTGTTGTAACGCACGAAATGCGCCCACCTGCGGTTATAATATGTATACGGAGTCTAGCAGAAGAGCCTTTAGCGACCAATTGAACGCTCAGCGTTAACAATGCTTTGAAGATGCTAAATAAAAAACAAGCCAAATATTAGTAGCTTGCAACACGATACGTCGCCATAATAATAGGCGTAAATATAGATATGATAGAATCGGTCTACGATAACGACGGCAAAACCGGATGCAACCAAATGAACAGCGGACGCGCACACAAAAGGTTTCATCTCGGCCAAGTCTGCGACGTCGGGTGTCAATTTAGAAGGCGCCACCATCATCGAAGGCTCGGTCGGCTGTTTACCCTGCAACCACGCCTAAACCGCCACGTCGCACTTGTAATATATGGCCAGCCTAAATGTTACTGCCATTTGCTTGAGGAAACTGTTATAACGAAAACGTGCCGTCTGGAAGGTATAGTCAACGAGTGAGACGTCTTTTGTAGATGATTACCACGGAATGTTCTTTCTTTTGAGCGACGGTTATTTGTGCTTTGTGTGCGCGATATGAGCTTCGCCCCGGCAGAAACGAATCAGTGGTATCTGCGCTTACAGCGAGGCGCCGCGTTACGTTTTTGTGTGGGATTTGGTTGCGCTGAATGGGGATTACAAATCTGTTTTGCTTGTGGAAGGATTGGGTACCAAAGGTGTGCCCCTAAGCAACCGTATGACGGTATTGGTTCTACGCATAACCCGCCCCCGACGAAGTGACTGACGAATAGTCAGTCAAAGTAGTTGATTTCAAATCGTCGTGCATAAACAGAAAACGCATATTGTCTGCAGTCGTGTTAATACGCCTTCGCAGTTGGCCTAGTACGGTTCACTGATCGATAGATCCACAATTATGAATAATGTCTTTTACGTTATACGCAAACATCTGCCGAATTCGAATGACGTAAAACAATGGGTCTCTTATTTTCACATTACGACGCAGATTATTCCATATATTATTTGCAGATAGTTTTATCGCAATCGATCAACATTTTTCGCATGACTGCCGAGCTGGATTGACGTGTTTCGCGCGACAGGCGGGCGCTAGTGAGTTGATTACAGGTTCTTGCGGTGGGGTGTACGTTGAGGCGGATGCAAGTCAGTGGTTGGTGCCGGTGGTGAATTTTTTAACTTTTCGCTGGGATTGGGGCATTCTGGTTGCCCACGCCAAAGACTGGGTGATAGGGTCCACAAGAGCGATACCAGTCGACTGACCAGCCAACCGTGACTGGCCAGCCAACCGTGACGGACAATATTGCATAGCTCATCAGCATAATACCTAGTACTAAGCCGATAGAGGGTAGTGACAACACAGTTGACGATATACAGGCCACCTTCGCACCGAGGGTACTGGAGATGCAAATCAAAGCTGCGCTCTACCCCGATGCCCTAATGACTGAATTGAGGACAGCTACGAGATAACCGATGGCATTGCTTATCAAAACCTGGAGACCTTACGAAGGGAATGATGATGATGATGATGTTGATGATGATAATGATGATGACGAGGATGATGATGATGAGGAGGAGGAGGAGGAGGAGGAGGAGGAGGATGACGATGATGATGATGACGCTTGCGCAGTATAATAGACGCCAAAGACAAGGTTATCGGTGAACTGTAGGACAGGGTCGGCAGGCTCCAAACAAGCGTAGATGCTACTGAGCAGTACAATCGCCGAGCAAATCTACGAGTCCAGGGGATTGCGGAGTCAGGCACTAGCGAAGAGCCAAAGTGCTGGATGTTATAAATAGCAAGATGAACGTGCGCCCTCCCCTGAAGGACGTAGACATAGAGCGCTGCCATCGACTGGGGCGCCAGACAGACCCAGCCCGTCCCAGGACAATGATTATACGCTTCAAATCTGAAAGACAACGCGACTCTGTCTACAGCGCTCGAGGGCAACTACAACCTACAACAAAACCGCAGACCCGGCACTACGAATCTTCGTCAACAAAGAAACTACGAGCGGACAAGATGGCAGCTGACTGTTGGACGCACAACGGCCACATAGTAATTAAAGACAACAATAACACTATTACGCGAGCGATATAACCACATACTGGTCCAATTTAAATGCCCTCCCCTCCACACACACACACACATGTTATTATACAAAAGCTCTACTTCTCCCCGTCCCAAAGAGGCCTCTCGTAGAGCCAAGTAGTGCAGTACGCGTGAATCTAAGGTCAAACAAGGTCACCGTTAAATGAAACTGTGCGCTTCCGCGATCATCTTAATATTACAATGGTCGCATATCTACTTTACTTAATTATAAGAAGGCCAAGTCATATATTTTTGGAAAGCTTATTGTCTCCCCGTCAAACTGAGGTAAGGTATGGGGGCGTTACCTGATATGGTACGGCTGGAGCTAAGGTCAAACAAGGTCACCGTGAAATGATGAATATTAGATTGTTTGTAATACCGCAAAAGCCATAAAGTTACAATGACCCTGCAACTACTTCATATATATGTACGAGTCATATACTCTGTGAAAGAACCATTTCTCCCCGTCAAAATGAGATATAACATGGAGCTGTCAGTTGATGGAGTATGTGTGGAGCGACGATCAAACAGAATCACCGTCAAGTGATAATTGTTCGAAATTGGGTCATCCTGCAAACTTCAAACAATATAAATGGTTGCGTATATCTATTTTACTTATCTATTCATGGCAATGTCGTATACCGTTGGAAAGCCAATATTGTCTCCCCGTAAATACGTATACGACGTGGACGACGTAGCTATCAAGTGGCGCAGTAGGTGTGAAGTGAAGGTTAAACAAGGTCACCATCAAACGACGAATGTTCAAAACTACGTCACTCCGCAAAAGTTCTACACTTACAATGGTTTGCATAGCTACTTTGTCTACATACACTAGACCATGTTACATACCGTTTGAAAGCGTATTGTATCCCCGTCAAAATCAGGTATGACATGGAGTTGAATGGATGAATTTTCAAAATTATGCCTTTCAGCATATAGTTTGTTAGCCAACATGTGATGTTATACTTTTAACTGCATTTTTGTTAATAGCAGGAATTCATGCTAGATCCATCACACAAGGGATAAGAAAATAGGTGCATGTGGAATCGTGGATGCCACCCTCGATTTTGAAGGTTATTTGAGGGTCACAAACTCAAACTTTGTCAAAATAGTTTTATTAATTAACTGACATCTTCTTGTACACACCGTTGCATAAAATCAAATATGTCATGGTTTGTACATATATTGCCTGTGTTATCAGGTGTTGAACTTTTAAAAAATGTCTCATAAATATATCGGATAATCTAATATAAAAACGTGATTTTATCAAATATGTTTATCGAGTGCACCAAAATTGTTTACAACCCAATTATTCTTTGTAGGTCTGTTTGTATATATTCCTGTTGATATATTGTGCACACTATTGATTACTACACATGCATTTGGTCATTAGCTTGACGTGAAAGTCAAAGAACTTGCCCAAAATGTAGTTAGGATGTTGAAGAAGTAAGGTGGCAATCGCAGATTAGAACTCTACTCGCAACACAGTCGACCAACTGCCAGATGTTTTGAGGAACGAGACAATTCAATATCTGACTGACATACGTGGAAACTATGGAGATCATGCTGGATATCATCAGGGCTGAGAAGATTGGCAACTATACAGAACATTTCGCTGCAATTATACATTGGCTAACCATCTATGGTCATATAAGCTATGCCCTCCTATGGAGTACAGTCACTCTAGCAGATGTGAAACACCCCGAGAAGACAGGCTCTTGCAGTATTCAATAAAGGATACTTTGTTGTGAAGAAAACCAAAAGGCCCTTTAACCAAGTGCCTGCTGGTCAGGCAACTGAGCCAGTTACTAGCACATGCAGGATGCATAATGGTATCATCAGCACTACAAAAAATGATCGAGCCAGTTCGTCGAGCCGACCTGTATTTTAAGTGGCATCCACAGGCATCTACAATAGGGGATATCCGCGTTCATACAACCATTATGATACCTTCTTCTTCGTATATGTTCGCAGGTTGTGCAAGTCTTTCAGATTGTTTCTGGAAGTTACATGGGTGTACGATGTCCAGCCGTAATAAGACACTGGGCAGATATACCTTTGGTGTTGATTTCATGTCATCTCCAAATGTGATTATAGACAACAGGACAGGGCTAAAGCTTCATGGTATTCACCATTTCCACTATTCGTCCAGTAATGACACGATTGACTTATTGTCTTAATAACTTTCTGCCAATTGTTGTAGTGTTTCCTACATTGTGTAGTTGCAAAGGTTTATGAACGTTGCTTCCTCGGTTCGTCATGAAACCATGTAGTTTCTTCATCCAGTTGTTGCTTCACGGTGACGATGATCTACTGTGTTTCTTGGTCTTTAGCTGCTAGATGAGTTGACTGTTGATCGCATAACATGAAGCACAGTATATTTCGTTGCCATAGGTACTAAAGGCATGTCGTTACTCTGTGGGTCAATCCGGTTTCTGTTGTAGGCTCCTGTATGGAGTCAGCGACGATATTGCAGACATACACATGTTTGACAGGAAAGCAAGTCCGTCGACAGGGAGCAAAAACCAGTGGTTAAAAGGCCACCACTCCTGCGTCCGTGATCATCACCCCCATCTGTAAGTCAGTGTTTCCAGTTTCTCTTAACACAACAAGAACTTTGTGACAAGCTTCTTTGGGTCGTCAGCGTCACACTTCCATGCTTCATCCGTGGCAGATACAATCAGAACAGTTGAACGTGGTCTTTTCCTCGACGTCTTCAATATTGAAGAGGGGGGATCTGGAGTACTGTGACGTTCGTAATCGGTCTGACCATATAACACAAAACGTATCCCTGGCTTGATCGTCCCTTGCAACACCGATGATGTCATTATGCATCTTGTATAATCTATACATCAACTCGGTTGGCTGATCAACTGGAATATGTTTAAATGACCTTTTCGTTTTCTTCAAAATAAAGTTTCCTTTAATGAATACTGCATGAATTTCTGGTGGTGTCTTCTCGGGGTGTATCACATCTGCCAGAGAGACTGTTCTCCATCGGGAAGGCATAGTTTTTATGATCGTAGATGGTTAGCCAATGTATAATTGCAGCGAAATATTCTATATAGCTGCCAATCGTCTCAGCCCTGATGATATCCAGCATAATCTCCATAGTTTCCATGTATGTCAACCAGATCCTGAAATTTGGATTCCCTCATGAGATATTGCATTGTCTCGTTCCTCAAAACATCTGACAGTTGGTCGACTGTGTTGCGAGTAGAGTTCTAATCAGTGACTGCCAACTCTCTTGTTCAACATCCTAACTACAATTTGGGCTAGTTCTTTGACTTTTACGTTATGTTAATGACCAAATGCAAATGTAGTAATAAATAATATGCATATTATATCAACAGGAATATATACACACAGGCTTACAAAGAATAATTGGGCGTGCAAACAACTTTGGTGTACGCGATAAACGCTTTTGAGAAGATTACGTTTTTATGGTAGATTATCCCGCATATTTATGAGTAAATTCAAAGTTCAACACCTGATAACACAGACAATACATGTACAAATCATAAAATATTTGGTTTTATGCAACGGTATGTACAAGACGTTGTCAAATAATTAATTATAATATTTGTGGGATTCAAATAACCTTCAAAATCGAGGGTGCCATCCATATACACCTATTTTCTTATCCCTTGTGTGATGGATCTAGCAAGATTTTTTGCAATTAACAAAAAACGCAGTTAGAAGTACAACATCACATGTTGGCTAACCTACTATCTGCGGAAAGACATAATTTCAAAAAATCATCTTTTGACGGTGACCTTGTTTAACCTGCATTCCACTGTTAGAGCACCACTTTACAACTCCATCCTATACAGCATTTTGACGGGGATACAATACGCTTTCAAACGGTATGTAACATGGCCTAGACAAAGTAGCTAAGCAACCATTGTAAGTGTAGAACTTTTGTGGAGTGGCGTAGCTCTGAACTTTCGTCGTTTCATGGTGACCTTGTTTAACCTTCACTCCACACCTACTGCACCGGGTGATAGCTCCCCGTCGTACCGCATATATAAATGTCGTACTTACAGGGTCATTGTAACGTTATTACTTTCGCGGTATTAAAAAAAAATCGAATGTTCATCATTTCATGGTGACCTTGTTTGATCTAAGCTCCACTCGTACCATGTCAGGTAACATCTTCATGTCGTACCTCATTTTGACGGGGAGACAATTATCTTTCCAAGAATATATGACTTGGTGATCTTATAATTAAATAAAGTAGATATGCGACCATTGTAATATTAAGATGATTACGGAAGCTCACAATTTCGTAAATTCATCATTTGACGGTGACCTTGTTTGACCTTGGATTCACGCTTACTGCACCACTTGACAGTTCTACGACAGGCCTCGGTGGGACGGGGAGATGTAGAGCTTTCAAACGATATAACATTTTGATGTGTGTAGGAGGAGCATTTAAATTCCTAAAATAAAGCATTTTTTTGATTTGCCACTCGCCCATATCAAGAGAATCAATTCGCCGCAAGAATGAACGCAGTATATGTGTGTCGCATATACAGGTTATATGTCGTAACAATGGCACATACATACATATCGAACGACGCACAGACTGCTAAAAAGTGCTTCAACCTTGATGAGCATTATTATACGTTACAACTTTTATGAACATTATTATACGTTACAACCTTTATGAACATTATTATACGTTACAACCTTTATGAACATTAGTATAAGTTACAACTTTAAAGGTGAACATTATTACCTGATAAACCCATTATGACTACTATTACATATAAGTAGTCATTATTCAATAGACTACAACCTGCATATGATTTAATTTGTTGCATACATGTACTCGTATGTTATACTATGATGATAGGTGTTATATTAGTTACGTAATTGCACAATGGTTTAATAATATATCTCAGATTAATGATACCTGGGCAACACAGCAGCATGTTTAGTTGAAGGTATTATTAGTTGTTTGCTAGTCGTCTTAGCTTGACTTCGGAGCCTGTCATCTACCTCGTAGTCAGCCACTGTCCACTCCCCAGCCTTCGAGACACTAGGCCCCAACAAGAGAAGCTTCTCGATGCGAAATACAGGCTGCACAGAGCCTACCCCAATAACAAGTCCCCAGCTAAGAAAGCTGCCTACAACAACATCCGCAACACAGTCCAACACAAGCTGCGGGACATGCAGAGAACAACTGGCTGAGCCAGAAGGCTGAAGAGATCCAGTCCTATGCTGACAGGAAAGACATGAAACGTGTCTACGACTCCATCAAAATGGTTTATGGACCCCAGCCTGCCAGCTCGTCCCCACTACTCAGCGCTGACGGGACAACACTGCTCACTGAGAAATCCCAAATCCTGGAGAGATGGGCAGAGCATTTTGATGCCGTCCTCAACAGACCATCCCAAATCAACGAAAAAGCAATCAACAGACTGCCCCAGGTTGACATCGACCCTGACCTAAACAACCCACCAACGCTGTTGGAAACCGAAAAAGCCATCGACCAACTATTACGTAGCAAAGCTCCCGGAGTTGACGCTATCCCAGCAGAAGTCTACAAACATGGCGGTCTACAACTGCTTGACAAGATCGCGTTCCAGTCCATGTGGGCAGAGGGAGACATTCCGCAAGACTTCAAGGACGCCTCCATTATACATATGTATAAGCGCAAGGGAAATCGCCAAGCCTGCGACAACCACAGAGTGATTTCACTCCTCTCCACCACAGGAAAAATCCTTGCCAGAATCCTACTGAACAGGCTCATCCTACATCTCGATCAGGGTCTTCTACCAGAAAGCCAGTGCGGCTTCGGGAAGGAACGGGGAACTACTGACATGGTATTTGTTGCCCGGCAGCTGCACGAAAAATGCCTGGAACATAACGTCGACCTCTATACCACCTTTGTCGATCTTACCAAGGCCTTCGTCACTGTCAGTCGTGAGGGACTCTGGAAATTATGAGCAAGTTTGGGTGCCCAGACAGATTCATCCTGATGGTACGGCATTTCCACGACGGCATGCAGGTTGACGTCATTGATGACGGAGAGTTCTCTGCTCCATTCCCTGTTACCAATGGAGTTAAACAAGGCTGCATGCTGGCGCCGACCCTGCAGTGTTTTCAGCAATGCGTACTGATGCCTTCCATGACAGTGATCCAGACATAGACATCAGGTATCGACGATGACAAGCTCTTCAATCTGCGACGCCTTCAGGCCAATACAAAGATCCACGTTGACAGGCTTCGAGAGTCGCTGACGACTGTGCACTGAATGCTGGAAACGCACCAGACATGCAGCGCAGTATGGATCTGCTCTCCAACTCATGTCAAAGCTGGGGACAGTTCGTTTGCAATCGCCGCGGCGACTTTGTGGAACATTTTGCCTAATGACATTAAAACGTCTGATTGTCTCTCTACTTTCAAGGCGCGCTTAAAGACTAATTTTTTTCGACTCTCGTTCTTGTCCAATGTGGCATAGTTTAGTCTCTCCATTGATTACTTTTATATCTCTTATGTATTAATTAACCTATTTATAAATTTATTTTATACCTACATGTACATCAGTTCAGTTAAATGAATTTGCAATGTCTTATTTCTACATAGAACTGTAGCTATGATAATTATTTTAGTATATTTATTTAATTACTGTGTTTATTTGTATTTTACTAATATTAATTTACAACGATTTCTTTTAGAAAATGCATGTTTATTTAGCCATCATTATTATATATGGGTTTTACATGTTGTAAAGCGCCACGAACAATTTATAATTGGATCTGGCGCTATATTAAATAAAATACATTATTATTATTATTTAAACAGCTATTTGTGGGGTTGACAGCGCCCAGTTCACTTAATAAGTAGGCCTACTTATTATATATTATTGTCATACTAAATCAACTGGTCACAGCCTTATTTGGCTCCGCTGTCAGCCTGGAATCGTATGTTATACCACCGATTGTTATACTTGTTTGATAATGTTTGTATGTATGATTTATACGAGTCCAGAAATAAGCTCCATCTATTGCTATTGTAGGACGCATTGTAACTACCATTCGCCGGATGATGTGGGCAGGCCACTTGATGAGAATGTAGGCGGGCAGACTACAAAGGCGAGCAGAGGTTGAAAAACATCAAGGCCGCTGGAAAAGAGGACGACCACGGCTGAGATTGGAGGACTGAGTGACGGTGCAGGAAGATAACCGGAGGAGAAAGGGGCTGTGAAAAACAAAAACAGTGGAGGAGAAGAACAACGTAGCGGTACAGGAGGGAGACCTTACGCCTGTAACAGAATCATGAGACAGAACAGGACGCCCAACTGCACTTTGTCCTGGATGTTGAAACAATCAATGATATAGTATTACCCGACGGTCAATTGCCACTTCCTATTCTGGGATTATTGGTCGTGTACTTGACGCATTTGGTTTAACACTATTGTTCTGCAAGTGGTGTATACCTATGATTTCCATTTCTATCGCAGTTTATTCAAATAGCTGTACTTTACTAAAACACATTAGTTTGTAGTAAAGATGCATAGTCACAGGGTCATGCTATATTTTGTAAAATATTAACTTCGCAGATGTGTTTTCATTAATTAACTATATATTAAATTATAAATAAACCGTCGTCGTTTTATGAATACTGACCTGGCCATTTCGTATGCAATGTAAACAAAAAAAGCAAAACGACAAAGTTAGAGTGATAATGGTCAACATTGTATTAAACAATTATGGGCCATTAAACACATTTAAACGTTAATGTATTAGAAAATGTCTAGTCTATGCTATGTAATATGATTTGTACAATTAAACGTAAACAAACATGTACCTGTAATTGCATTTGAAGACTTTGTATGATAGCAACTCTGCGTCTGCAAAACGACATTTTGTGGCATTTAAAAAACGTTGGGTCACATTTACGAGTGGGTAAATGGCTACACTGCATATTCTCTGACTAATGGAGTTTTAAACGCTACTATTTTTGCGTGTCTAACAAGGTTTGATGTAGATATAAGCCACAGGAAACGCGAATATGCGTCATCAATCATCGAACGAATCGCTGATGTCAAGAACGCCCGTTGGTTTTGTAAGCTCGGCATGTAGGTAAACATACGGAGGAGAAACGTGGGAAACTCTTATCGCGTCAATGGATTGCCTTTTATGCGAACGCAGGCTGACGAAAACACGGACATTCCGGGGGTGACGCATGAGGTTTTGTGCGGGCATATAGCTAAGTCATATCCAGCCAGACCAGTGTCTGAAATTATCCAAAAAAATGATATGTATATATGTATATATATATATATATATATATATAAATATGAAATATACACCCTGTAAATACACTGTATATATATATATATTGATATATATATATACATATAATATATATATATATATACTAATAAAACTAATCAAGTGCAAATTATAAAATTATATTTTTAATTACCAAACTAGCCTATAATAATAATACTAATAATTGTTCCAAATGTATGTCCTGATTGTTTAAAATCTGCCGAAAGCTAGTATTTGCCTTTAACTGTATTAATGTTGCACTCAGATGCATGTATACAGTACATTTGCAACTTCTTCTTAGGTGTTTCCCGATTTATTCGCTAGGTGACACTACCAAACTACGTGGCCTTTACCTTGCCGATGTTGGTCATGTTACAAAATACGCTTACGTCACCAATCAAAATTTGATTTAGGCCGTATTTATTTGTAGATAAAGAACAAAAAGCGTGCCTAACTCTGACCTTTTAATTAACTTCAACCGAAACTTTCAAACACCAAAGATGGCAGCAAAACTTTGAAAAATGGCGTCCAGTCTGACTCTTGGAAAACTGTACTGCCGATGTCGATGTTTAGACTTGGCGTTCTTTGGCTTTGCTATTGAATGCAACCGTTCGCGTGGTAAGAGTTCAGTTTTGACGAACTGTTGTTGAATCATTACCAAAGGTGCGTTTACCTTCTCCTATAACTGAGTCGGGTCTAAGAATCCTAACGAACTATGCATCGGACGCAGCCTAGCCGTGTCCGCCGAGAGAAACCGATGGTGTTTGTGAAACGGCGGTGTCGGGCCGATAATTTGAGCATTTTGGCGAATTGAATCGGCGAGACGGATTTCAAAGGCCTTAATTTCGAACACTGATCCAAACACACATACGGCGAGGCGCAGGTAACATACTAGAGATGTTTAGTCCGCAACATAATTCCGTACTGTGATGACCATCTACCGATGATCTACGACCGGACGTCAATGACCGGATATTGCACGAGTGTGTCCAAACATGGGTTTGTTACGTTTTTTACGCCCTCTGGGTCAGATTTGGGGCACGTGGGCGCGTGTAAAACACGCCCACTTACGTGCATGCAGGCCCTACCTAACGCACAACAGACTTCCAAGGGTGGTGGTTTTTTGCGTCTATTACGTTACCACCGAGGGGTCGCCACACATTGTGGTGACCACAACGTGCTCCTATGCCGACCTCTTTAGGGACCCTTGGTACGCAACGATAACTTCACATCCGACGCGATAACCCGGCGATAGAGTGGGAGGCCGTACCTGTCTCCATCACGAAGAATGTGCGCGCGCACGCTGCGCGCGGTGTAGGCTTGGCGGGTGCACTCGCGATATCGATTGTTAATTGGTTAATTCCATTAGCGCATTTAATTTCGTAATTCGGTGAGGTTAATTTAACAGAAACTCGTGGATCTGTCACATATTAATGGCGCAAGAGGTGCCACTTCCGGTGAGAGCGTTGTCGGGTTTGTTTGTGCGTCTTCCTGTCGTTGCCGTGGGAACACGGGCAAAGGGAGAGGGGACGGGCATAGGCGTGGACTGGGGTCAAGGGAGTGAGGGAGGATGGGATGGGTATGGAATGATGGTTAGATGGAGGATGTGTGGATGGATGGATGGATGGATGGGTGGATGTGTGGGTGGATGGATGGATGGATGGATGGGTGGATGGGTGGATGGATGGATGGATGGGTGGATGGGTGGAGAGTAGGGTGGGTGGGTGGGTGGGTGGGTGGGTGGGTGGGTGGGTGAGTGGGTGGGTGGGTGAGTGGGTGGGTGGGTGGGTGGGTGGATGGGTGGATGGATGGATGGATGGATGGGTGGATGGATGGATGGATGGATGGATTGATGGATGGATGGATGGATGGATGGATGGACGGACGGACGGACGGACGGACGGACGGACGGACGGACGGACGGACGGACGGACGGAAGGAAGGATGGATGGATGGATGGATGGATGGATGGATGGATGGATGGATGGATGGATGGATGGATGGATGGATGGATGGATGGATGGATGGATGGAAGGGTAGATGAGTGGATGGGTGGATGGGAGGGTGGGGAAGAAGGATGAAAAGGAAATGAAACGGGGAATAGGTGGAAAGGAAAATATGGAGAATAGTGAAAGGAAACAACGAGGGGTAAAGAGCGAGGAGAACTGCATTTAAATGTAAATGGTATATCTTGGTATACTCTCATTCAGTTTAACCCTTCATTTTAATGTAATCCCTACAATACTATTGCATATGCTAAATGTTGAAAGAAGTAATTGATACATCACGAGCTAGAGTTTGTTTTTAGGCTGAAAGCAGCGTTTCACACCCTTAGGCGTGCTGATGTAGGCTCTGTTTTGCACGATCTAAATCTTTTGTCGTAATCAATTTGCAAATGAATGCCCTTGAGTCGTTGTGCAATTGTATGCATTCCGCTTGCGCTTGAAGACAGGGTGAAATGCGTCGTAGCGAAAACTTTGTACAACCACCGAACACAAGAATATTATGCAGCGAATTCCCAGGATAATAGTTGCACGTTCTGTCTGGATAACGCACGGCTGTCTCGTTGTGAGAATCCATCAGACAGGACGCCGTTTCACATTCGCTGGTGCTGCTGTCTTTCAGACTTGTAGGCAAATGAAAAAGACGCTTATTACAGACTATTTCATTGACCTGGCTGATAGTTATGGCGAATTGCGAACTTGTAATATTGTGGAGGACCATGCCTTTACGAGTAGACCTACATATTTACACAGGTGTGAAGGGAAGACTTTCTACCTTTGTAAAGATGAGGTTATTTAACTCATGATTCACAATAGTATTGCAAATTCTTAGTTCGCAATTACTGCCGGAACAACCGAGTAGTCTATAATAAGACTTGTTCTCTTTGGTCAAAGACTACTGCAACAGATAAAGCATACACACACGCACGCACGTTCACACAAACACACACACACACACACACACACACACACACACACACAAACACACACACACACTCATTCACTCACTCACTTTGACTTTTAAAGGTCTCATTATAGCTATAAAGTCTCTAAAGCTTTTAAGATGTGTGGTTTTATTAAGTGTGTGTTTGCACAACATTTACCGACGTACACACTTTGCGATGCTTGTATACATCTCTAGTAGAAGCCAGTTGGAATATTGCGGAGTTGTCTGGAATCCCTGGCAACATACAATTAACAAACTCGAACAAGTTAAAAGGTCATTAAACATATATGTTACAAATCCAAAATACAGTATCCATCCGACAGTTAACCTGCGCTTTGCCATTTTTAGACTACCGCCCCTTCAACATAGTAGACAAGTTGCAGATCTGTTCGTTTTACACAAGTGTCTGTACTCTCAACTTTCCCGTAGGAACACAAATACACAATACCCGTGTACACACGTGCACATATACACATACGTACACACATACACGTATATCCACATAAATGCACGTACACCCGCACACGCACACACGCACGCACATACGCACACACGCACACACGCACATATATACACACGTATACACATGCGTACATAAGCTTGCGTACATAGGTAACAACGTAACATGAAACCTATAGATTTTATTGTATTGTATTTATTCACATTCCAACAGGTCCAGTGGACCCAGCGACAGGACTGAAAACTGAAAAAAATACATATAAATAATGAAACAATAACAGAACAATAAAAACAATAAGAATAATAAGGACATAAACCACACAGTATCAACGTCAGATATACCAGGCAAACATCCATTATACATTTAAATGTTTTGACTTGAAGATCTAAAGTTTTCAACTCGGGAAAATATATCACAAGTTGGACTACTTAAATACAATATGTTGAAAGTAGTCATACATCTAGTCAAAACAGAGTGTTTTCTAATGTTGATTCTACTATTGGAAACTCTAAAAGGAATGTAGTTTTGTAGAGATCATGAAGGACAGTGAAATTGGATAGCCCCTGCCAGTTACGACGAGTCTAGTTGGGAGTGCACACACTTGTGTAAAAATATGTGATCTGCAACTTGCTACGATGTTGAAGGGAAGGTAGTCTAAAATGATGGCAAATTGCAGGATATCTGCCAGAGGAGTACTGTATTTTGGATTTATAACATAAATATTAACTGATTTTTTAACTCGTTCGATGTTGTCAATCAACGTACGTTGCCAGGGATTTTCAGATAACACTGCAATACTCCATCTGACTTCTGACTAGATATATATATATATATATATATATATATATACAAGTACAGACATGGTCAACAGGCTTGTAGTGACGAGAATATCGTCACCGACACGAGCACTAATGAAGAAACGACGAGAAATGGTGGATAACGGCGACCGTAAAAACCAAATAAAGTATGCAGAAATTGCAAGACCGTCAAAAAGAAAGCGAAGGAGGATATCAGAAAGTAGAAATAAGAGATCATACGAGAAAGGATTATGTCATCAAAGAGCCTGAAGAAAGCCAGAAGAAGGCAGGCTCTAGGTCGAGACAGGCTGGTTACACTTCTAGACAGGTAGTGTTAGACATTTCCCTGGAGCCTCCAACTTTACCTCACTTGATGCTCACCAAAATCATCAACAAAATTAATAAAATATTGTTGGCTAAACCTCCCCCCAACTCTAAATACCGGGTTGTTTGGCCCTACACAAGCCCTACCGTTATGACGCCTATATGGAGTGAGCATGGAAAACTATGAAAACAATAATTCTATCACAAGTATTCAATAAATTTATCATAAATACTAGAATCGTTCGTCAGGTCTCTGTCTTCTCTCTGTCCGATATACTCTCCTAAAGCCAGGCATACTTTATATGAGTGACGACAGCCTACTTCAAGTAACAGCATGCAGAGGCAGCATGCTGTTCGTTTACACCACTGCTAATGCGTGACCTACTTCGGTTTGTTGTGAAATTTCGCAACACCGAATTCATGCGGATGTCGCCAACCAAGCTTATTTTATACATATTGCGTAATTAAATCTTGTTACTGAAGTGACAGTTGACAGCTATTGGCGCCCTTCCAATGTAACCAACGACAACACTAAATCGGTTTTGCGACTTTGCCAAATTCTTTCCCCTAATTATCTCAGGCGATTAACACGCTGGACGCGTGAAATTGGCAACGTTTTGTTCTAAGGGATGTGCGTTAACGCGACCATTTTATTTGTGGTATCAATTTTGAAATGGGCAATAACTGTTTTTTGTGGTCAAATTTACAAGCGCAAATAGTTTAAACTAAAAAAGTTCCGACGTCTGTGT